>CAUYRT010001927.1:0-12683 GCA_963574885.1 Lepilemur ruficaudatus
AATTAATTTCTTTCTATTTATAGTAGAGACGGGGTCTCGCTCTGGCTCAGGCTGGTCTTGAACTCCTGACCTTGAGCTATCCACCCGTCTCGGCCTCCCAGAGTGCTAGGATTACAGGCGTGAGCCACCGCGCCCGGCCAAGTACTAGATATTTTAATAGTTCTATCCATATATTTCAAGAATTAGGATGTTTTTTAAATTAATAAAGGATGATTTTTTTGTCCTATAAGCTCCTGTTTTTGGCCAAAACCATCTCTACTTCATGGTAAAGTAGCTTCAAAATTTGGTTTAGTTATTGCTAAAGCACCTTTTATTCACAAAGGGAAAGATGTACCTGGATGACATTCAAAATGTGTATCTCAATCATGCCTCCTTAATCTCATTGATTCGGCCGTGTGGGATGTTACCACTGCTGAACGTTACTCATAAGAATCACTGGAAAGCCGGGTGTGATTGTGCACCTGCAGTCCCAGCTACTCTGGAGACTAAGGCAGGAAGGTCGCTTGAGCCCAGTCTGAGCAATGTAGCAAGACCCCATCTCTTTAATTAAAAAAGAAAAAAGTACCACTGAAGCCAAAACCATACTCCCTTTGCTCCTTGCTAAGGGTTTGCCCTTTTCTCTTACAGAACCAATTATCTCCCTCTACTGGGTCTTTGTACTGTTCCAAGAGTTGACTTGTGACACTGTGCAAGATACCACAAATCACTCTAGCCAGTGCCTGTTCTCTGACAAATCCCACAACTATTTTTAAGAAGTTAATGAGAGAGCCTGTCTTGTGTTATCACTAGGAAGCTGGGGTTTCACTTTCCTTTATCTTTCATCCAACATCTCTCTCTTTTTTTCTTATGTTGTCTAGTGCTTCAGGGCTTTAAATCTTATGACTAACTTCCCCTACCCTCAGGTAGAATGTTGACATCCCCTTAATATACTGCTTACAGAAAAAAAATTATGTACCAAACAAAAACATGTTTTAACACAGTAATGGACATCTTGCTAGATTAGCTCATACATATTTCCTTTATTTACATTTTGGGTTGCATTTTTCCCTTTTTGTTAAAAAGGCAAGATAAGTCACTAGGGAATCAATGTTTTCAACAAGTGGTGCAGAAATAACTAAATAACCATATGTGAAAAAAATGAACCTTGATCAACACCTCAATTTCTTCAAAATTACATATTTCTAGTTATCAAAACATCATTAAGAAACATAAGCAATCCATAGCTTGGAGGAAGACAGTGGCAAAGTGTACATCTAACAAAGTACTTGTATTCAGAATATATAAAGAACTCTAATAAAGACAACCCACTTTTAAAAATTGGGGATGACTGGGCATGGTGGCTCACGCCTGTAATCCTCCACACTTTGGGAGGTATAGGTGGGAGGACTGCTTGAGGCCAGGAGTTCAAGACTAGCCTGGGCAAGAGCAAGAGCCCATCTCTACAAAAAGATAGAAAAATTAGCCAGGCATGGTGGCATGCATCTGTAGTCCCAGTACTAGGAAGGCTGAGACAGGAGGATGAGACAGGAGGATTGCTTGAGCCCAGGAGTTTGAGGCTGCAGTGAGCTATCATGACACCATTGCACTTTAGCCAGGGCAACAGAGCAAGACCCTGTTTCCCAAAAAAAAAAAAAAAAAAAAAAAGGAAAAATCTTAAAAAAACAGATACACAGAAATTTCACAAAGGAAGATACAGGTCAGCAAGAACACAAAAGATGCTAACATAATTAGTTATCAGGGAAATGCAAATTAAACCCACAATGAAGTAACGCTACACAGCCATTAGAATGGCAAAAATTTAAAAAAAAAAAAATTAAAAAATTAAAGAAAATTAAAATTTAAAAAAAAATTTGAAAAATCCTTCTCTGTTTAATTTAAAGGTGACTGTCTCTGATATTTGGGGAATCAGCATGACAAGGTCACACTACGGGAGGTCTGGCTGAGAAGAAATTAGAAAGGGGTCCTGTCCTTGCAGTGGACTCTTCTGCTTTGACTTGAGAATTAACACCTGAGCTTTATCTCCCTGAGACGTCTTCACACTCCTAACATAGAACACATAAAAGGATAACGTAGACAATCCCGAATTTTTTTTTCTTGTTTATGTGCTTTTTGAATTTGAACTTACTTATTTTTCTTTTGAGAGCAACTCCCTCCGGGTTGTTTTGATTGGGCCAGTATTTAAATTGGCTCCACTTCCTGATTTCAAAACAGCTAGTAGTAGAAAAGGGTAAGATTTTTGGACCTAAAAATAGCAGAAAAAAGGAAAAAAAATAAAATAAAAAACTCCAGCTGGCGAATAAAAAACAAAGTATATAACTATATTCAATCCCAGGCCTGGAATGCAGTTCTCTCTGAGTTTCTTTTATTAGCAACTGTCACTTCCATGTTTTCACTTTGATAAAGGCGAATTTTTTCCTTTTGCTGGAATTCCTTCCTTCCTTCCTTCAAGGAACACGTATGAGGCACCTTCTCTGTGCCAGCCCCGCGAGGCCCTGGGCACGTGCCGGTGAGCAGGGCCATTCCCCCTCCTCGGCCTGGGAGACGCACACTGAGTGAAATAGTAAGGACCTTGCGGGGACACTTCGAAGAGTTGTCAGGGAAGGCCCTTCTGCAAAGTCGTGAACACAGACCCTGTCTGATGAGAAGGGCTCCCTGGTCTCTTTCTTGCTTTACATAGTCTTATTGGTGTCATTTTTCCTTAGAGGACCTAAATGGAATGTGCTAGAAAAAGCTGTCTTTGAAGACTTATTATTTATGGTAGTCATCTTTCCACATCCCTTCACAGAAGTTTCTCTGAGCAGCTTCAGGCACATCTGCTCAGGGTCTAAGGTCCCGCACTGTCCTCACCGTGTCGCAGAGAGATTCCCACGCTCAGAGGTCTCCGCTGCCTGTCCCTGATGTCCCTTCCTGTCGGTCCTCATGTCTGTTTCTGGCCCGTCTCTCCTCACCCTGCTGGTAAGGAGCGTCTTTTAAAGTAGAGGCTGGCCTTCCCACGGGTCTGCTCCGGGACATCTTGTTTGGGGACACTTCCATGTGTTAGCGTCTTTTATCGTTTGTGAAACCTTTTTGGTTGCTTCTCATTTTTGTTCCCGCACTGCTTTTTCAAACGACAAGCATTTAAACTGATTTGGTTACCGCCGATGCTTCGTGTTTCTTCGGGATGACTGTCTGGTTTCCCCATCTGCGCTTCAGAAACAGTCGGCTAAATTTAGCTCCAGTTGAAGAACTCAAACACGTACCACATTACTCCACAGGATGTCTGTTTGTGTATTTTATCCAATTTCTTTAAAAAAGAAAAAAATCCCTCTTTGAGGTTTTCATAAATATTTATTGTGTTATCTACCATTTCCTCATGTAAGGGTTGGGATTATCTCACTTACCTGGAACCTTGCTCCCTTCCCTCTGCCTTCACGCCCTCTCCCCAGGGCTGCTGGCGTCCCCTTAGGCAGGCACTTTTCCTGGGTGGCTGTGGCCCACAGCTGTTCTTTCTGCCTCATGAACACTTATCACCTCATCACTCACTCGGCTGTTGGTCATAAACGGCCGGGTGACATGTGTCAGACTGTTCCTGTGCCGTCCTCCCGGGGTCTTACGTGAGCCTTTCCATCTCTGGGCCCCACGTCACTTACTATAGTGTTCATTCCTTGTGGGCGCTCAAAGCATGAGATTTATTAAAAAGATAACAGCCCCTTGCTTTCTATTTATCCACGTTCAGCTTCAGTAACATGCTTTGGTCTTCAGCCTCCAAGAAAAGTTTCTTCTGTTTCTGAAAAGAACAGTCAACCGTGCCGCTCCGCTTTCCTGGTCAGTGTGGATGCAGGCTGAGGAGTGGCTCTGAATTTGTAGGTATCTTGGAACAAAATGCACTGACTGGCCTCCAGTGACTTGGGACCTCTCAGAGACAGAACTCAATTAGTTAAGTACCAAACAATTAGTTATTATACACCTCCACCCCCTTTAAAATAGTTGCCTAACAGATTGCAAAAGACTCTGCCCCAGGCTTTTATGGAACACAGCTTCTGAGCTCAACTTCTCAGAATATAAACCAAGAGCAAAGGTTATAATCAAATCTTACTGGTTCAGAAGTCATTTTTATTTTGAGATCAACATACTTCTTGGGACTAGAGGAAACATTGTTAATTTATGTTTTTTTGCCTAAAAAGAACAATAAAAAAACTTCTAGAGGTTCTACATTCTACAGATTTGTCTTAACTATTGAAGATTAAAGAAAACATCTGTCCAGTTCCCTCTTTAAATATCTTCTTAGGAGGAATTCTGGGCATGTGAAAAGGTCAAGTTCACAGCGTTAGGCCTCCATGCGTAGCACAGCGAGGTCTGGACTGGGCGCTGCAAGGAACTTAGTTCCGGCTTCCTGCTAAGAATAAGGAGGCATTTACTCTTCATTATGTGGCTGCTCTTAACAGAATCTATGAGATGGTAAAACGAAGTTTCTGAACTGCTGCCATGTGGCGAGTACTTAGAACACTGCAACCAGAGACTAAAGCCCAATCAGAAAGAAACATAACACTTAGAACAAGACAGGCCTCTTCTGAGAACTCCTGCAACTGAAGCATTATAAACCTCCCATGGAGACATCTGGCTGATTTTGCAAAGTTATTTCTTGGGTATGAGGTTTAGAAATGAAAGTCAAACCTGAGTGTCAAAGATGAATCCAACAGTGGTGTCCTCCTGTTAGCTACCTGCTCTTTCCTCAGCAAGTAGGTTTCTTCCCTGTTGTCACTGATTTTGAAGAGCTGACTTCCTTTCCCCCATCTTTGGTACAGATCAACTGGGGTTGTCACCCCCTTGTAAAAATGGAGGCTCTTCCTTCAAAATGTACCCTTGTGGACAAACCTATGTGGCCTCCTTCAGCCTTTGATACTGTCTGTCTTTTCCGTTCTCACTGAACCTGCCCTGAGCCAGTTTTACTGAATAATTTTTTATAAAGCCGCCCAATGGTTTTACCTGCCTGTAATCACTGCTTTGGCTGGTCCTCTCTATATGAACCGGGAGCATTTTTAAAACAAAATAGATTCTAGGTATTTTCAAGATTGTCCTGCTACATGGCAATAGGTTTTTATCTAGCTTTCCTATCCTGTTGACTTAACGTTCATACAGCTGTAAAGCACTTTCAAATCATGACACTGTAGGGTGATTTCTTGACGGGCAGCATCATTTGCAGAACTCCTATTTCGTAAAGTTAGTGTTCACAGCAGGCTGGATCCAAGTACAAGATCAACTTTGATACTAATCCAGGCTGCAAGATACGGTGTCCAGTAAGCGCCTGGACTCCTCAGCTATGCCTTGGGCGGCTTACTAAGATTTGTATTGACATTTTCATAATTGCTTATGAGTAGCAATGCTGTGATTTGTCTACTGACCAGATCTTTGAGCTTAGTTTGGTTTTCTCATAGAGCTGATAGATCTGTTCTTGTCTTTTTCAGTCCCTCTTGAGGGATATACAGGATAGTGGCACAGCCTGAGTATGAAACAGAGCAAAGCCAACTGGACCTCTGACCCTGGGCTCATTAGCTCCTTTCTTAAACTCTGGCAGCCACACAGTCAGCCAGTTAGTCATTCACTTGGTGGCAGGGCCAGACCCAGGACAGCACATCAAGAGCGCAGAGTGGCAGCTGTCAAGAGCAAGACTCCCTGACTTCCATTAGGCTACAGTCAGTCTGTTTCACACTGGACTTCAGAATCATCAGTAGTCTGTCTTTTAAAAATATAGCTTTTACTCTATTTTCTTTTTTGTTTGTTTAAAGATTTTGCACATTCGAAACTTTAATCCTGCTATGTATCTTTTGCAACTAGATTTTTTTTAAGGCTGAGGTTACATTGCCGTTCATCCATGTTGTTTTGTATAATGGAATTTAATCATTGCTATTTTAATTCCACTGTAGGACTGAATTATAATTTATCCATTTGACCATTATAGACATTTGTTTCCAGTTTCTTGCTGTTATAAGTAGTGCACCTGCATATTCTTGTGCTTGCCTCCTGGTGTGCATGGGCAAGCTTCTCTAGGGTATGTACGTACTTAGCAGTGGAATTCTGGGGTCTTAGGATACGTCTGTAATTTTACCAGATGCCGTTAAAGTGTTTCTGAAGTGCTCTGTTCCAATTTATACTCCCACCAGCGATATATTAATATGTTCCAATGATTCCACATTCTGGCCGATACTCTATGTTGTCAGACTTTAAATATTTTACTAATATGGTATGTGTGAAACTGTAATTGTATTTAAAATCCTCCTCCCCATTTTCCAGAATACTAGTAAAGTTAAACAGTTTTTCATACGTTTATTGGTCATTTCAGGTTTGCTTTTTGTGAAATGCCTCTTCTAGTGTTTTGTCCATTTTTATATTCTGAATACTAATCCTCTGTCAATTATGTGTTTGCAAATATCTTCTCCCTATTTGCTTTGCCTTTTGCTCTTTATAGCAGCTTTATAGTTCTTATTTTAATGTCATCACTTTGTACTTCTTGTGTCTTACACAAAGTCTTTTTCTAATGTCATATAAATGCTCTGTCATCTTTTAGAACTTCTGTGGTTTTGCTGTTTACATATAAGAATTTAATCCAAGGCTGGGCGCGGTGGCTCACACCTGTAATCCTAGCACTCTGGGAGGCCAAAGCAGGAGGATCGCTTGAGGTCTTGAGTTTGAGACTAGCCTGAGCAAGAGCGAGGCCCGTCTCTACTAAAAATAAAAAAATTAGTTGGGTGTTGTGGTACTCACCTGTAGTCCCAGCTACTTAGGAGGCTGAGGCAGGAGGATCACCTGAGTACAGGAGTTTGAGGTTGCTGTGAGCTAGGCTGATGCCATGGCACTCTACTGAGGGCAACAGAGTGAGACTCTATGTCTCAAAAAAAAAAAATTTAGTCCATTTGGAATTGATTTGGACTGCTGCATACGTATAATATATGAGGTAGTGGTCCAAAGTATTTTGTTTCATAAAGATAAACACCAGCACCATTTGTTGGGGGACCCTTCCCTTTTGTGCAGATTTGCAATATGCCACCTTTCAGAAACCAAGTGTCTGCACGCATGCAAGTGTGCTGCTGGAGTCTCTGGACTGTTCGGTTATTTTATTTTTCTCTGTGCCAACAAACACTTTCAAGGTAGTTTTTTTCTTTCTTTCTTTCTTTTTTAAATACTATTTGCTATCTGGTAGGGCTATTCCCCTCACCTGTTGTTTTTTAGGAGTGTTTGGCTGTTCCTGGCCCTCTGCTCTCCTGTTTTCCAAATGTTTCTTCTAAGAGCTAATTGAATTTGCCATTATGCAGGAAGATAGACACAAGGTTGTTTAGATATTCTGATGAGTAAACCTGAGAGTAAATGTATTCACTTGAATTTTACTTGGTTTTACAAATAAAGCTAACAAAATTTACATATGAGATGAGAATTTTATGTTCATAAAAAGTGTTCTCTTTATCATTCAGTATCTATAAACCATATTAATACAGATATGAAATTTAAACCTGTTTGGTTGGTTGTGCTGTTTTTAATCACAAATTTAATTAACATTGAACTTGGACCACTTCCCTGAGCAGTAATACAGATAATGCCTGGCCAATGAAGCCACATGAGACTATAATTAGATCTCATGAAATAATGGTCTCAAATTATTTTAAGTGCTTGTAATTTTTAGTAATACACAGGCCCATGCACAAGTATCAGAAGGGAAACTCAACTGGGAGTTTGTGTGTGTGTGTGGGCAGATAACTGTTTACTAACGGCATAGGGACTTTAAATGTATACATTCAGCCTGGGAAACTTTGTATTGTTTATTAAATAAAACAGAGCAAACAAGAGCGGAATCAGCAGTGGGAAGTAAGGTCAGCAGATAAGGTTTTTGGCTACTCTGTATCCTGTTCTGGGTGGCTCTGCAATCCACTCTGAGAATTTCATTCCCCTTCCCCAGATGGAAAATTTCCCATTTCCTGTCAGTGGTCTCTACGGCCTCCCCCATTCTTGAGCTGCCAGACCCAAGCAGTTCAAACAGATAAAGTTGCAGTTAATTTGTTGAAAAGTGCAGTGCTCTCCAGTAAACAACTTCTTCCTGGATATTACTTTGTAGCGATGACTGGGACTCCATCAGTAGAGTAAGAGTTGGCTCAACTTCTTGTACCACGTCCATTAGGTCTGCATCCCTATGGTCAGTCAGCCCAACTTGCCTTTCTGGAGCAATTATATGGCTACAAAAACGTTTTGGGGCAGGGGTGGCAGTGGGGGGGTGTGTGTCAAGATTTTATTTTTTTTGAATCAGCATCTACATTTTTAGAATAAAGCAGAGCATGTGCATGGTTAAGCATTCAGTATCAGTGATGATAGTGTGAACAGAAGTCCCGTGAAAAGGAATTTGGAGGAAAGAGACTATATATTTCAGTGAAGGGTTTGCAAATCTGTGAAAACAGCCTCCGGTGTAAAAGGAAGGTGCATATTGGAGACACCAAATGGATGGCTGGAGTTTTAGAGCAAAAATTCCCGTGCAGGTTCCCAATCAGGTCTGTTCATGGAAATGAAGGATTGAAACTTGCTTGGTTCTGATTGGTCACTGCAGCTAAGCCCTGGTTGGTTGATACAGCTGAGCCTTGATTCGCCAGGACAGGTGAGCTCTGACTGGCTGGTTTCCAAGCCCAAAGATAAAAGATGCTGGTTTTAGGGAAGCTCAATAAATGTGTGTAACCCCGACTCAGCAAATGGCCATTTGGCAGTATTTTACATTTTGGCCCAGGTAGCTACTCAGGATCCATCTTCAAAGATTGGCTCTTTCAGGCTCACATTAGTATGTCACAAAGGGATGGATTTCAGAAAGCCCTATGCTTATACTTTGAGTTATCAAAGTGGTGCATAGATGTTTACTGGTTCTAAGTGATTAGTCTAAAAACAGCTGCATCTTTTGTCAAACTTAATTATAGGAAGTATCAATTGTTATGAAAGGCATAGGATGTACAGAGGGTAAGAAAAAGTTTTGAGTAAAAAAAAGACTAACATTTTATTGAAAAATTACTATATTCAATGTAGCTAGTGTTGAGGACTTTAAACATTTTATTTAACCCTGCTTTTTTTTTCTAGATAAATTATGGGACAGGGAACCAGGTTCACTTGATCCCACTAATCACTAATTGATAACTAATTAAAAGCAACTCAATAAGACTTTTAACATTAAAAAAAGAACAAAGACTATAGTATACAGAATGAAAAAAGTCACTCTGCCAGATCTTTGCTTTTTTTGCCCGTGTAAGAGCAGAGTGGTCAAGAACTGCAAGTGGCTTTTACAAAGTTCACATCCCTTGCTCCATACTTTGGAAGTTCAAGGTTGTATAACAAATTTGTACCGAGTTAAGATCACTGATTAACTACATCAGGGGCTTCCAACAGATCTGCTGATTTATGAGAAAAAGTTGGAAGGAAGCTTGATGTCCTGTTACCAGCACCTTCATGTCTACATGAACTTGAGTCACACAGGGCAGAAACGTGAATCTAGGTCTCTGGACGCTCCAGTCTTACCTTTGTAGAAAGGCCACTATACTAATAAGGTTCCTCAGGATTCATGAAGGGTTTAACACTACTGGGTAGGGAGATACAAACCGGGGTTCCACTTCTAGCTCTTCTTATATAGAAGAGCTAGATTATAGCTGTGTGACTTTAAACAGGTCCCTTGGTCTCTCTGAGCCTCATCTATAAAATGAGGGAGCTGGATTGTATGAATCCTTAGGAGAGAATATAGCAGCACTTAACATAGTTCCTAATGCATAGTTGGTGTGCAAAAAAAGTTTCCTCTGTATTAAACTATGCTGAAGCTATAAAAATTCAAAGTTGTAATAATTCCTTGATTTCTAAAATAAGCAATATTATATACAATAAACAAATGTGTTAACTGACCCTAAGTAGAAATCATGGTACTCAGAGCTAGTCCTCAAGGTTGCTGTAATTTATTAGGGGCAACAGGATATACTCAAAGGGCCAAATTCGGTGGCAGTCCATAGGAGAAAGAGAACATTTTTGGCTATAAGGAAACTTGAAAGAGCTTATGGAAGAAAGAGCACTTGGGCTCTTTCTAAAATGCTAAACAGATGAGGTCTGAGAGGTAGAAGACATCCCAGGCTTGGGGAATGATACGGAGACGTGTGAGTGCAAAGTGTCTGGAGAATGTGAGCTGCCCAGTTTGGAAGGAGATGATGTTGGGAAATAATGATGAAAATGTGAGTTGCGAGGCCACAAAAGACCTCTCAGCACTTGACTTTGGCTTTCATTCCTGTAGACAAGAAGGAGTCATTAGAGTGAAATGCAGCCGGTGCTGTGCTGAGGCTGGATGAATCTCAAAATCACTGAGGGTGGGGGCAAACCAAAGGCAGGGGAATCAGTACAGAGGCTGTTTTCACTTATGTGCTGGCACTGGAACTAGAAAGGACATGAGTATGCTGGGGTCTAAATATGTTTTAGCAAGTGGCTATGCAAGTTGGTGGCTGTACTTTGAGGGAAGGGAATATGTTATTTAAAAAAAACTCTAATGGGAAGGAATTCTTAAATTTTGGAGCAAGGCCTGTTACATGGCTTCAAAGTACAAAGAAAAAGCCATGGAGGATGTGATCAGAGCCTTGCTTTAAGAGAGTGCAGTACCAGAGCAGGCCCAGGACAAAGAACTGGATTTGGTGATGATGACAGCAATGACAAGAGAAAGATGCAAAGCTGTGTGAGGGAAAAATCAACAGGAACTGGCCTGATTACACGCAAGGGGTAAAGGACTGAAATTTTGAGTCTGAGTGATGACAGCAGTAACTGGCAGGAAATTCATAAATATGTGTTGATTTTTTTTTAAACCAAGATAATTTTGCTGTTTAAAACAAATTCCACCCCAGTCAACTTCTGTGTATAACTACATTTCTGACATTTAGATATCACACATCCATTTTTAAGTATTAAGAAGAAAGAGGGGTTCTCAACTTAGATACTTTATCTTTTGGAATCTTTCCTCTATCTGGTGACTTTGTAAGTACTACCCAATTCTCACAACACATGTAGACAAAGTGTTTCCCAAAGGCAAAGTTCATTTCTACAAAATTAGTGCTCTGTAAACATTAGAAACAAGGAGTACAAAAAGAAACATTAAATAAAATTTTGCTTTTATTTAAAATAAAATGCATTTATACAGTCTTTAAACCATGAGTTATTGGACAATACTGGTAATCCACTCCTCCCTGGCACCCTTTTGGGCTATGTGAGCTAGGAATTTTCTGACTAGCACCAACGCAGATTGTAACAGCGCAACAGACTAGAACATGGCCAGTCAAGGCATTGGAGTTTAAGGACATTGTGGCAAATCACGACCATAATTAAGTCATTCTTAATTTAGCAGATATTAAAATTGCATATTATATCTTTTAAAAGCATTTAATTAATGCAAGATGCTACATTTAAGCCATTTGCTAGTTGTGAGTTTTAAAAAAACTGTACAATTTTATAAAATTTGTGTTTGTACATTAGTTACACAAAATGAATACTTCATAGACCTTTTACTTCATATTGTAATGCAAAAGTTGCATATTTTAGGCAGACAGTGAATATGCTGGTGAATACTAAAAGTTTTGTAATACAATATGGTGTAAAAATAAAAACACGACAATATACATACATGCTTATTCAAGGACAAAAATAAACCAAGCATAACAGACTAATAGCATTTTCCTTCAAGGTCAAACAATGAAACTATTAAATAATTAGGCATTTTTTGCAGGCCTGATTTGTTGGGGGGGGGGGGATCAGATGGCTACCAAAAGTAGGATATTTTAAAACATGACATCAAATTAAGCATACATTAAAACACATGCATTAGACATGATAAATAGACTTCATGTAGGTTAAGCCCTGGGTAGCTTTAAAGTAGATGGCTTGTTTCTTACAGTTTGGCTAGCTTAAATCAGTGACGGTTTGCTGCTGATTTGCCCACTATTTCAGTTTTCGATCCATGGCCCTAAGGGATATGTGCCAAATAGACCATTTATTGTATCATCATAGCAGATTAATAGTCGTGCTTGTAGTGCACATGTTAACTGTTTGATAAGGCAAAAGTTTTCATGATAAAATAAATTTCAAGCTTACTTTATTAAGCAGCATGTAACAGACAGCTTTTAAAGTTAAATATTGTTATGGCCGTGGAGTTTCATTACACAAAATTTCTATTCACACCCAACCACTGGTAAGTTTGTAGAACATCTCTTCATCTAAACTCTCATTTTGGTCTTTTGCACGTGTTGAGAGAAATATGTAGCCACCAATGAATTCATGAACCACTTTGCAGTCTACTTCAGTACAAATGAAGGACAGTCGTACTTCATCTGCAAACTCTACGGTAACCTGGAACAAAGACAAAGAACTATCAGAAAACTCGAGGTGGTTGGGTCCAAGAGAAGTTACTATGCTGCTTAAGGTGTGTCCTATCACAAAATACTTCTTGATCCTCAAGTTACTCTTTTCATTTTATTTTATTTATTTATTTTTTTTGAGACACTCTCACTCTGTTGCCCGGGCTAGAGTGCCGTGGCGTCAGCCTGGCTCACAGCAACCTCAAACTCCTGGGCTCAAGCAATCCTTCTGCCTCAGCCTCCCAAGTAGCTGGGACTACAGGCATGTGCCACCATGCCCGGCTAATTTTTTCTATCTATATTTAATTGGCC
>CAUYRT010001932.1:0-44804 GCA_963574885.1 Lepilemur ruficaudatus
TTCCTTCAGGGAGGCCAAGTAATACTTTAAACTGTTAAATGTGCCCTCTGATGAAATGAGTAGGTGACTATAATTGGTATAGTAGCTAGGTTATGATCACAGAACAAGCTACTTACACATTGCATCTGTGGGGGAAGTGTAAGGATGTATAAAAGATAGCACTCTCAGCTTCAAAATTTTAAAAAGTGCTAATATTTATTGAGTACCTACTATGTGCCAGATTTTATGATTTACCTCTTTGAATCCCTGCAACATCCCTACGAAGTAACTATCATAATTATCCCCATTTTACATAATTGGAAATGAGTTCCAGAAAAGTAAACTTAGCTCTTGTCTAAAGTCATGCTGCCAGCAAAAGCCAAGTGATAATTCAAACCAGGCAGTCCGACACTGCAGAGCTCTCACTCCCAACCATCGCGCCATACAAGGCTCTCCTGAGCAGCCACGTTTCAGCCTCTGACAAAGAGTGTGGAGTCAGATGTTCTACATGAGGGAGTGTATCACGCAACACCGTTATCCTGGCACTCTCACACTTTCCTTTGGGAGAGGGAAGACTAATAATAACAGGAGTAGACAGAAACGATCTATTACCTGGAAAATCAGAAAATGGGTTTGTAAGATTAACCGACCTAGCAAGGAGATTAAGTCGAACATATGGAGAAGGAGAGAAAGAACAACACACAAATATCTCATGACCAATTACTTATGTGGAATAAGGGAAGTCAGCCTGAGGTGTCCATGAGATCAACGATCCAAAACATAATATCCAATAAAGGGAAAGAGAAGAGGTCGCTACTGGGGAAGGTCCTTGCCTTAATAAGTGCAATAATTCTGAGAAACTTCTAAATTTTTCATTTCTCTCATGTTCCTTTTTCACAATTATTAATTGTCAGTATAGCTAAAATAGGTGTTTTCTAACTATGTCCTGGAAGGCATTAATAAGAACAATCAAAGAGGGTAATTTTTTGTTTATCATTTGCCCTTTATTCTGAGAAGGAAAACTTCTATGTAAAATTAGTGTTCCAGTTAGATGAATTCAAAATAATTTAAAGTACCTTGTGCTTAGAATCACCTGAAAGATGTATGGACTTGGCTACTTTAAAATACAGAAAATGTGCTTTGATAGTTTAAGAATAGACATGCCTTGAGGTGAGGCAGAGAGAACTAGATGACTTCTGGACAGTTAGAGCATGAAGTGATTTTGTTTCACTTCTCAGTATAGGGTGGCAATGTGGAATGAGAGGGCTAGACAAAGAAAAGGCCATTTTACTGCACACATTTGTGGTAGGCTAAACAACTCTCCCCCACCCAAATATACAGAGTGTCCCAAAAGTCTCCATACAGTGGAAAAATTTTGTAAAATTTTGTAATGAATATTTTGTGAATAAAAGTACATTTAGCTACAATTTCCCATTTTCCCTATGTATGGTGACTTTGGGGACACCCTGTATTTACATCTTAATGTCTGGGACCTGTGAATATCACCGTATAGGGCAAAAAGAGACTTTGCAGTTGTGACTGAGTTAAGGATTCCGAGATGGGGAGATTAGCCTGCATTATCCAGGTGGCCCAATATAACCACAACAGTCCCCATAAGAGGGATACAAGAGCCATAGGTTCACTCTGGATGATGGAAGCAGAGGACGTGATGAAGGAAGCAGAGATTAAAGTGATGCATTTTGAAGATGAAGGTAGAGGCTCACAAACCCAGGAATACTTCTAGGTGGCCACTAGAAACTGAAAAGTACAAGGAAATGGATTCTCCCCTCAAGTATTCTAAAAAGAACTAGTCCTGCTGCACTTTGATCTTAGCTCAGTGAATCTGACTTTGGGCTTCTGAACTCTAGAACAGCATTGGAATAAATCTGTGTTGTTCTAACCCCCTAAATTTGTGATAATCTGTTATAGCAGGAATGGGAAACTAATGCAATGTTCAAGGGACTTCCCAGACTCTGCTCTTGTCAGCCCCTCTGCCTCTCTGGCCACCTTTGACTGCTCCTTAAATCAAACCCTTTTCATTGGGAAACTTCTGCTTCTGACTCACAGTCATCTCCTCCTTCTCACCACAGTGTGCTAGACCCTTGGTGCCTCAAGTTGGTCCTCAGATGAGCATCAGTATCACCGAGGAACTTGTTAGAAAAGCAGATTCCCAGGTTCTAACTCAGACTCCCTGAACCAAGTGCTCTGGGTGTGGGGCTCAACAATAGCTGTTTGGACAACCCCCTTTTACCCCCTGTGTTAAAGCAGGAACACGACAGCCATGCTATGGTGGCCACTCTCCACCTACTTCCCTTTCACCTCTGTCTCCACCCTCCACAGTGTGGTCACCTGATCTTCCTTCTCTCTCCATCTTCTTCAGCCTTCCTCATTTCTCCATTATTGCCTCAGCTGGTGTGAGACTCAAATGGAATGGAAGTCTGATGACTTCTTATAAATGGGCAGGGCCAAAGCCAATCTTCTTCATAGGGCTCCTGGTATGGAAAAGGAAGACAGGCAGGTGGCTACAGTTTCTAGTGTAAAATGTATAGTTCACTCTGGATGAGAGAGTGCTTGTTTTATTCCTGGTGGAATTACCAACCCCCTCCCTCGCCTGTCCTCTTCCCTTCCTCATATGAAGTTCTGGGTTATGCGCTCTATGTGCTCTCAAAGACCTATCATCCACACTTGGACTCTTCTCTAGGAAGATCACTCATTTTTACTTAACTCTAAAGATTTCTCTCAAAGGGCAAAGTTCCTTCGTGCATGAACACATGGGTAGTGGGAGGAGGGTGCACCCAACTAGCAGTTCACAGTTACCCCGAGCTTTGCCCCAGGCCCAGGCTGCCTGCCCTTGGCATTAGCTGAGTTGAAGTTTGAGCATCTCACCAGGTACCTGTGAGTTTCTCCTGCTTTATTTTACCTTTGAATCTGGCTTTATCTGCTTCTAATATTTACTTAAAATAAATGATCTGTGGCTGGTCTTGATTTGCAGCGCCATTATAGTGTCATTATTTTTACATGTATTTTCTGTTACCTTAATGTCTTCCCTTGCCCTTCAGCATTGATACTACTCATTCACTAGATCTTCACTGTGAGAGCCCCATCCCCACAGTCTTTGTGGGAGAGGAGGCCCAGTGTGTTGTTTCTTTGGTGATGAGTCTTCTCTGTCTCTGGCTTTCCTGTTTGTTGAGAAACCTACATTTCAATCATAATGCTGCCAACTCTTCCCTGAACTTCACACCTATTCATCCAGTTTCTGCCCAGTATCCCTGCTTGTACCCAAAGGGACTTCTGCAATAAATGAAAAAATCCAATGTATCTCCCCTTCTTCACATAACCTCCACTTCCTGACCACAAGAATGAGTGGGGGGAAAACAGCATTAATAAAACTTGGACGTTAAGTCTTCTCTCTCATTGACTCTCTTCTCTCTGTATCTTCCCACAATCACCAAAGCATCGTGCTTGTTCTCCTTCTTGGTGTTTCTCTGGTCCTATATTATTCCTTTAGTTTTGGCTCCCATTACCTCTTCCTTGAAACACTATGTAGCTGACCACTAAGACATCTCTAGCTTCCATACCCATCTTCCCGATATGATGCTCTGACCATTCTCCAGTGTACATCTTTACAGTAAGTTTTCTTATCAATTACTGGCTATAGGTGAACCCTGTAAAGTTTAATTTATTCTTCATAATCTAATCTCAAATTGGATGGTATGAAATGTAACCTGTAACCTCTATATCAAGCAAAATGGGATTTTTAATTATAATATGACTTTTTTTCCCACTTTCATACCTTTGGTGTTCCTATATGAGAATTTCCTATATGCTACTCCTCTGTCCCAACTGAAACAATCTACATTCTTCTTTTAAACCCCCTTAATACTCCTTACCTTCCAGTCTGTATTTTTTCAACTTACCTGATTGAAGCCATTTATTCTTCCCATAAATATAAATTTCTTACATAGTTCTTATCCTATTCTGCCTTGCATAATAAGTTTACCTGTATTAGGAAATAAGTTTTCTTAGGCCAGGGACCAGGTCTTATTATTTTTTTTTGTACATCCCCAGTACAATGCACATTTGTAAGAGCACAAAAATCTGGACTGAATTAATTGGAATCAAAAGCTGCCTTTAGGTCAGTGTGACTTTAGGGATATAGTTTAATAGAGTAGTTAATATGTGTTTCCTTTTCACAGGTCATGAACATGTGAAAGTTGACACATTACCTAATACAAGTAGCAATGAGAGAATTAGAATGATAAAATAAAAACAGATCCCCATAACATAACATGTGTGAGAAAGAAGGGAAACTATTGCTCCAAAAGTGAGCTTGTGTCTTTTTCCTCTGCAAATTATTCTCTGTAAATATTCTAGATTAATTATATTAGATCAGCATTTGAACTTAAAGGTTTAAATTTCAGATAATTTGACCGGACCTGCAACATATCTAAGTTCCTGAAAATACAATAGTTATTAGAAGGTAATGTGCTGATTTAGATTACTGTGTTCTCACTAGAAAATTTTTATTTATACTAATATAAATAAAATCAATTATCATGTTAAATCCTGGTAGATGCTTAAGAATTTGAGGGCTATAATTCATTCCTCCCAGAATTAGCCCCAAATTTCATTACCATAAATATTTACATATTTTTCTAATAAGCATGGGGCTGATTGCTTTTATAGCCATTAGCTTGTTTAATTCTCAAAAGAGTGCAACTTTATAGACAAGGAAACAGACTAATGGAAGTTTGGATATTGTTTGAGGTTGCAGAGCTAATGCCTTACAGAGCCAGGATTCAAAGAGATGTTTTTTTCCTGTTTGCAGAGCTCATAGTCCATAAAGCCAGGCCTAATTCACTGGAATTCCCATCCTTCTTTGATGGCCTTTTATAATTTAGAGACTTCTCAGGTGACATGTAAGCCTGTAATTGCATGAGTTAAAAGCACAATAAAAACTTGTATGATTTATCTGGAGAATTAATGAATAGACATAGATCTGCACATTCTATCTATGAAATATCAAAATATATGTTTCACTCATCATTAAAACAGTCTCAAATATCTAATGCAGGCAAACATGTGGCGCAATTCTCTGTTAGATTTTCATTTTTGTTTCTAGTCTGCAAAGGGAGACCAGGGGACTCTTGAAATGTCTACACCTGCAGCCTGAAGAAAGTGCCTCAGCTTGGATGAGTTCCTTTGAGAGATTATGTTCTCCCATCTGTTTTCATAAAAGTTTAATTCCAGATAGCAAACTCATATATTGTTTTGTTTTAACTTAATTTTTATTTAATCTGTTGTCAGAAACCAGATTTGGGCAATCTGGCAGCAGGTGCACAGTAACTAACACACAATGTGTGCTACTGATGCTTCCCCAATGAACAGTTCACAAAGGCACTGGCTCCACACATGCAATAATTTGGACTCTCACTAGGATGCAGCTACTGATCCTGGAGCTTCACATCTACCCCACCAGGAGCCCAGAGGTGGAATATTCCTCTCTTAATCAGTATAGTTCTCATTATTCCATCAGTGCTAAGCACTATGGCTTTTTCCTCCTTTGCCTTCTAAAATCTAGAGCCCAGGAGGAGAGCTATACCCATATCACCACCTCACTGAGCCCCAGACAATGGCAGGGAACACATTTGCTCTAGTCCTTGCAGTTAAAACTCCTCTGCTGAGCATCAAGTTTATATCCAGTGCTAATAGCCTCTGGCATTATTTTAATAATCCTTCTCAATTGTGTAGAAAGGGAGACATTTTTACTCAGATTTCATTATGTGCTGTTATACTGTTCAGGAAACTTTCCTCAACTTCCAGATCTCATTCCCTTCCAGCCAGCCACAACACATGGTGTTAGGAGTGATTTGTCATCTTTTATTATTTTCTTATCTGCGGCTCAAGAATAGTAGGGTAGCTATAAATTCCAGGACCCTCCAAATAAGAGTGAGGACCTGACCCTTAGTGGATAACTAAATAATTATCAGCTTTCTATCAGAAAGAGGTATGTCTCCTTTGAAGTAACTCCCCAGAATTCCCCATAACGAAAGGTGGGGAGAGCAGTTGGATGAATCTTTTGTATATGGTTGTGGTGAAGTTGTCACTGAAAGTGATGAGCCCTTGCAACTAATATTTGGTATCTATCCATTATCATTATTGTTCATTTTTAATCAAGATATAGGGAGGAGATTGGCTCAAATATAAGACCAGAATTATCATATAGGTAGAGTTTATATGATCACAGTTGTAAAGGTAGCAGCAATGGGTTTCAACCCTAGGGAAATTGAAAAAAAAAATGTGCAAAGACTAGGACTCCACCCGTACCAATACTTCTAAATACCAGGGTAGACAGAGGCAAGGAAACAAAGCAACTCATTGTTTAATGTAGTAGCTTGCAAACTTTAATGTGTATCAGAATAACCTGATGGGTTTCATAAAACACAGATTGCTGGGTCCAGCCCCCAGAGTTTCTCATTCAGTATGGCTGAAGTCCAATAGCTCTAAGAAGTTCCCAGGTGATGCCCATGCTCTTGGCCTGGGAACCACAGTGCTCTAGTGATTCTCAAGTCCAGCTGCACATTAGAATCACCTGCGGAGCAGGTAAAAGGCACAGATGATTAAGCCTCACTCTAGGCCAGTGAAATCACAATCCCTACAACTGGTTCTGAGTATTCTTGTTTGCAAGAGCTCCTTGGACTACTCTTAACATCTAGCAAGGTTTGAGTACAATTGTGTAAGTCCAAATCTCTGCTGGACTTGTTCTCACTCAGTTCCTTGCATTTCCAGGAAGAGACCATGCCACTTTCCTTAACCTTAGATTGTAGTTCCTCCAGAACCTGCTCTAGTGAATGTTTCAGCTTCTCAGATCTGGGCAAGACATTTATCGAATAGAAAACTCCAGGTGTTTGGTGCAATGGGCAGTGTTTAAAGATGGAAACACCTTTCAGAAAGAGGAAATGTCTTTTATATCTATCCCCACATCTGTCTCCTTCTCTCCTACACTTTTTCCGTAGAAGAGATTAACTTCTTTTAGCACTCGGTGCTGGATCTGACAGAATTCAGGCAAGGACCCTGAGGTTGCTGCTGTGTGATACAGGGAGTCTGATACCCGCCCCCCCATGGAGTGCATTCACACTCTTCCAGCAGCGAAGGGCATCAGCTAATTGCTCTATACTGTAGAGGCACCTCGAGTCAGACATTCAGCTGAATTAATTGGCAACTCTATTATTTCTGCTGAAAATAATGGCTTGTTGTGGCACTGGGACCCAGCTGGAGAAGGCACATCACAACAGAATAATTAACATCCCCCTGCCCTCACTGTTCTCCAGCTTTCCCCTCTAAAGCTCCTCATTGCTTCGCATCTCCCCGACTCAGTGGGTTCAGGGTGGAGGTAGACAGTCAACACTGAAAGTAGTTGTGATGCTCTTTATGTACTTTCAACTGAGATGAGAAATGCCCTGAGCCTGGGCCTGTGGATAGTCAACCAAATGAGCAAATAAATCATGTAAGTCCAAAAGACTGGGTGCACTGTTTTCTATAAAAGCCTAGGAGTTAGAGGTTAGAGGACTGCAGAGCTTCTGGGGAAAGGTGTTTTTCCTAACTCCCTGGCTCATTAGGAAAGATTTATCTGGGTTGAAGTAAATATGCCCTGAATTTATTTTGGGCATCTAAGGAAACTGAGTTTTTCTGAATCTGGATGTGTCAGCCTGTGAAACATTGACAAAATTTTATTCCTTACCTTGGAAAGGAGCTGGAGAGTAGAAGAGGATGAGATAAACCTAGCTACAGGGTTTTCTTTTGTTCTTCTTTCAAGCCCATTTGGGCTCTTGTCTAAATGAGGGTTTCCCAACCTCATTACTCTTGACATTTTGCACTGGATCATTCTTTGTTGTAGGGGGCTTGTCCTGTGCATTATGGGATGTTTAGCAATATCCCTAGTCTCTACCAACTAGATACCAGTAGCAGACAAGACCCCCATGCAGCCAGTTTTGACACCAAAAATGTCTCCTGGGGGTAAGGGGGTGGAAAATCACCATTTTGGTGAACCACTGGTCTTAAACCCATCACCTATTTCTTTTGACAAGCTTTATATGGGTTTGGATAGTCTGGCACCTGCAAAGAACTTCATGCTTCAAAGGTGCTTTTGTGTGCATTTGCTTATTTGATCCTTACAAGTGATATATGAGATTGACAGGAGAGTAGATGATTCTGGAAACCAGAAGGAATGGAGGATCTTGCTTAAGGCCATATCTCAAATTCATGGCAAAGCTAGGGTAAGATCTTAGGTCTCTAGATTTATAATCCTTCACTGTGTCACTGCCAGCATTCTGAGTGTGGCGTGAGCCTACCACCATCGTGTCATATTTACACTGAGGACTGTGACTGTCTTAAGACCCTCCTTGCTACAGTATCCTCGTGACAAAATTTATTCCATTCCTATGGGCTTTCATGCTGACTAAAATGTGCAGTGGGTAGAAAGACTTTATCTGGCCATGGGTAAGGCCCATCCATTGTTTCACTTTGTACCTTGGGAAGGAAAATGTAGGCTGAAGGGAAGTGATGATATATTCTCCTGGCTTCATGTGTTTGTCAACTATAAAGAGCTTTACCAAAATATCATTGGTATGGTTTCAACAGTCAAAGCAAGTTCATGTACCTTACATCTTTGAGCCTCAGTTTCCTCACCCAAAATATATTTTTGAAGATTAAGTGTGACTAAGGCACTTACCTAAGAATCCTGATATTATCTAGTTTTACACCCTTGGTTTACCAACAATGATGATCAAGCCTATAAAATTGGAATAGTCTCAGGTCACAAAAGCAGTTAGGGAAGTGGCAGAGCCAACATAAAAAGCCCTGGTTCCCCTCCGCTGAGCCTCTTTCTATGCTACTATTTTAATGAACTAATATCTGGTTTAAATTAGCTCTCTCCTCTTTCCACAAAAGAGAAAGATGGAAGGAGAGAAAGAAGTGAACAAGTCCAGTTAAATGGATTACTTATTGCATTCATTAAATAAATATTGGGTATCTTCTATGAACAAGGCATTATGCAATGCTACCTCTCTGGAGTTCTCTTCTGTAAACCACGTCAAGGCCGCACTCAAGATTAAAAGCTGTGTCTGTTATGTGCTCGTCCATGATCTGTTGCTTTTTAGTAAACGGCTTTCTATTTCTGTATCTCATTGTTATCCTATTAAATTTGCAAGCCTTATTCTATTAACTGTTCACACATATGTGTATATAATCACACCTAAACATAGCTCTCAGTTTTCATGATGTCTTCAAATGGTCCATTCTAATTTTCAGTCAATTTACAGAGGTTTGTGCACAAAAAAGATTTGAACTTTCTTCTAACTTCAGTGAAATAGCTTTTGGCTTTATTATCATCATTGGCCACTTCTCCGTTAAAAAGGAGAGACTAAGTAATAGTGTTGACAAGCAATGTTTTTTGTGATTGTTGTTCAAATAAAGACCTAGAATTGTTTATTTTCATTGGGCGTGGCTTGCATAAACTAAGAAAAAATAAAAAACAAGAAAACACAGCTCTTTCACTTGCCAGCTGTCATAGGGAGGGCTCCATTAGCATACCCTGTATTGATTGGAAGTGAACTGACTGGTGACAGGACAGCAGTAGGACTTATTAGGGAGATGGCCTTAATTTATGAAGAGATTGGGATGTATGGGCCAACTGCCAGCCCAAGCCTGACTGATATGCTCCAGCTACCTGAGACCAGACAGACCAAATCAGATTTTTCTCTCTTCTCATTCCTTTTTGATCAAAGTTGGCTGTTCCTGGGTGTCATTTGTTATTTGTCCTGTGAAGCCTTCTCCTAATCACTCATCCTGAGTGGGAAATATCAATCAACAAACCACTAAAAATTGCATTAGTTTAAAAATTAATTTTGAACTTTAAAAGCATCTGTTGAACTTTAGTTTTAAAGGCTACAGTTTACAGTTCTCTCTGAAAGGAGCCTTGGCAGGGGTAAAATCTCTCTCTCTCTCTTTTTTTTTTTTTTTTTTTGAACCCAAGTGAAAATATTGGCAGCAGTATCTCAGTTCTAGAGCAAATATAATTTCATTCCTCAGCATTAACTAAAAACTAGAAATGAAGAAAATGCGTATTTACCTTCTTCCTTTGGTATAATAGACCAACAAGGTTTTCAGTTTGAGAAATGTCAAGCTATTCTAATGCCTCATTGCATATTTTAATTTACCAATCTTTTATTTGTTTGCTTTTTCCCCTCTCTGTATTCTTTAATAAGACTACTGCAAACTTTGAGCTATATATCTGCCTACCTAGCCCAAATTCTTTTCCTTCTTTCTTTTTTTTTTTTTTCTTTAAGGATATCGCTGGTACTTTTCACCATTTTTAGTTGGGAAAATGAGCAAAGCTTTTGTAGATTGTGTCAGCCCCATGTTAAGCTTTAATTTATGGAGTGACTTTGAGATTTGAAACAAGGTAATTGGTGGAGTGGTGAACACTGTGGGAAATGTTTTACATGAATAAAAAAGGGAAAATTAGTTAACAAATATTTATTTAACAACTGCTGTGTTCAGAACCCTGTGTTCAGAAGCTCAGCGGATAAGAAGGTGTCGCAAAGAAAACAGAAGTGCTGAGAGGCTTACTCTACAGGTGGGGAACTGAGGACAGAAAGTATTTAAAATAGCTTACAAAGTCACATAACAAAGGGGAAAGTTACATAAGACAAGCCAGAACAATACAAAATAAAATGGTAGGATGATTACCAGCTTATTCCAATACACTTGTGCTCAAAACATGGTTTCATTATCTAACAGCAATATGAACTTTGGAAATTTTCAAACTGTATACTCTTCAAACATCATTTCCCTATAAGTAAAAGAGGCATAATATTCTTTAGGTAACAGGATCAGAAATAATATCTGTAAGGCACTTTGCAAAATACCTGGCACATAAGTACACACTGAAAACGTGGCGACTGTTGTGATAATGTGACAGTGCTGGCTGTGATTAGCATCACTACTATTGTAGCTGCTACTGCTGGGACAGCCACTACTTTCATTACTACAGTTACTATTTTAATTGCTTTATCCCTCTAATCATAACCCATACAATTGGAAAGAACTTTGTTTTGGGCTAAGGGATATGTGAGCACACATGTGTTTTAAATTCAACCTGACAACCAATCTGAAGATTTAAGTTTACAATGTTACATGTTGGAATTGTAGAAATCCTATATAGGAAAGTAGTTGGGGACCTAAGTAAAGGAGAACAGAAGAAAGCCAACACAGAAAACCAAGCTGCAATGTATTTCATTTGCAGGTGAAATGCTAGGCTATTAGTAGTAGCATCTCATGTGGAGCATCCCCTGGGTCAATTGCTGCAAAAGTTCCCTATACCACTGGTACCACCTTGCTGCTTAGGGAGGAGGAGAACCATCAGGAGAATGCCTGGGGGTGAAGAGTGAACATAAAGACTCATGGTGAAGTGGACCTATTGTTCAAGTAGGAGTAATCCATGTGGAAAGTACCTAAGTGAGGTACAGCCTACCCTGAGGGTTCCCAGTTTGGCAGAACCAGAAAGGGGAATTTCTTGGTTGGTCAGGGAACTGACTCACTATTTAAATAAGACTTTTGCTTTTCTTGTGTCTCCAATTCTCTTATTTACTTTCCAGGATTCTCCATCCCAATGTCAGAAATTCCTGAAAAACCAGGTTGGTAGTTTCAAGTATACACTACTTTGTCCCAATCCCTTGGTATCAGATATGCTTAAGGATTCAGAAATTTTTGGATTTTCAAAAGGTGATATAGTACTTTTTATGTAGCTTACCCACCACCCTTACTGTGCTGTGTGGCGGGGGTGGAGGTGAGGGAAAAATAATGACTAGAAGTAGCTTTACCTTGGAACAGTTCAGATTGTGCCACCAAATGAATTTCCTATAAAATTACCAAAAGAAAGGAAGAAAGGAAGGAAAGTGAGGAAAGGAAGGAAAGGAAGAAAATGAAAGAAAGGAAAGAAAGAAAGGAAGAGAGAGAGAGAGAGAAAAAATGTAGGGGACCTTTGGTTTTCATAGCTGTTGGAATTTCCAATTAAAATTTGTGGACCTATAGAATACTGTGTCAAATGCAGAAGACCTGATTTATTTATTTAGGAAAATTTTATCCCAACTATGGAAAAGCCTGGTGAGCAGGTCTGCCTAATGATGGAATATATATATATATACATATATATAGTGACCAGAAAACTTATAGCAAATAGATAGAATATCTTTCACACTTGAAAGTGGAGAATTCACCCTTTAGGGTTTTTTTTTTTCCTTCTGAATTATACATAAGATATATACTTGCTTTGATTTTTTCTTCAATTTAAGTTATAAAAACTTTAGTTTTAGGTTGTTAACATTTTTCAAAGAATTAGTGGTTTCTTAAAATAATAGTTACCATTCTTGAACCCTTAGAATGCACCATGCTCTGTGCTAAATACTTTATAGAAACTTTTTCAAGTACCTCTTGACAATCTTGTAATGCAAAAATTGCCATTTTGCTCATTTACTAATAAGAAAACTGAAATTTGGAAAGGCTAAATTACCAAGATCGTATACCTGGTAACAGAGCCAGAATTTTAAAATCAATATGCATCAAGAAAATATTTAACTGCTACAATAGTGTCCCCTTGACTAATCTCCAATCTTTCCTAAATGAATAAGAAATATGCTTTTATGTGAATTACTTCTAAGGAAGGCCAGTTCTTTGTTCCTCTTGATGTGGAATTTCTTTTTATTCTGTATTTTTTTTTTTTTTTGCATTTATGGAATGGTTTTTTCTGGACCTCATCCTCAAATCCTGACCTTGCCTTCATCTCACAAGATTTAGAGGGACCTGAAGGTCCTAAACAACTACTTCTTGTTATCCCAAAGAGCCTAATCATTGGTTCTCTGGCAGAGAAAGTTGGACAAAGCAATACCTTAAATGTTTTTCATGGTTTCAGCTAATGCTGCTGCTGATTTTGCAATAGCAGCAACCAACACCAAGTCACTCAGAATGATACTATACTCATGAACCACAGGGGAAAAGGTGATTGCCTTGGGCCCCTGCCTTCTTGGAGAGATGTGTGAGTTGTTTTCACCAGAAATAACATGTTTTTAAAATTGGTTATCCCCTCTTTGCCTGCTGTGCTTCTGTCAACATCATAATGCGTACGATTACAGGATATGTCACCCATCATTACGGTATTCAATGCCACATATCTTGTAACCGGAAAATGACAAACAGTGAAAGAGGCAAAGCATTGGGTAATAATTCTTCCACTGGGGTAACAAGGAATAGAAGAGAGCATGCAGTTGTCACTAGTCTAGATAAGATGTATGTGCAATGCTGTTTTAAAATATTCCTATCCTTTAACTAATTGTTGGCTTTAAAAATGTCACTGGTGAGGAGAGAACTCTTCTTCCATAAGGAGGAGAAAAAAAAAACTTGATTCCTTTGAAATGAAGCTAAGACTTCCACCTGAACAGGTATTCCGAACCAGACAAAACAGGCAAAAATGATGGGCGGGGTTACAGTGCTAACCGGGATGGTTGATTCTCACTAGCAAAGGATTTCAGGGATGCTGTTACACAGCGGTGGCAAGGAAGAGTGTGGAGTCCTGGAGGATCCCCTTAGATATTAGTTCTGTTTTCTTCAGAGATAAATTTTAATGAAAGACTATGAGTATCCAATATATGCAGAAAGATCAAAAGCTCATACCCCTCAGGAAAAACTTCCAGTTGATGTACTTGCTAAAGGCAACTTGAATGGGGAGTGAATAGCAGAGAAAGGTTATCGTAAGAACCAGAAACAAGAACTGTAACATCTACCTGTTAGCCTGTTTGCCATGTGTATGCATACATATATAGTCATCTATATAGTCATGTCTTTAAACTCATTTTCCTCTTCACTCCTCCTTGCCCTGTTATTTGATATATGATAGTATAGCAATGGTTGACGTACAAGTATAGTCCATGGGTTCCAGAACATTAAGACAGGATCATTGTGGCCATAAGAATATTCCCCACAGATTTCCAATCACAAGAAGTGCAATTGACCGAAGTCCCCAGCTGATGTGCTCTGAAATCCAAAACTGCATTTGTGCTGAGGTCCTGCCATTGACTGAGTATGGCAGTGAAATTAGCAGAGGCTTTTTCCAAGGAAACGTGGGTCTCATCTAATGCAAAGCTTCTGCCCAGGACTCTTCCATGGCCTTGTCAAACGTCCCCTAGACAACACAGTAGTTCAGCATGCTTCCACTCAACCTTCCTTCCCACTCTGCTTCATTGTGGGGCTAGTGGGAGATCACTACCGTGTTCTGGCACCTCTCCTAACCTCTCCCAGCTACCCTTTCATTTTCTTTCCCAGGGGGTTCCTGAGAAACCCCTTGCATATTTAACCCTTTGATGTTTTAATATTCATAAAACCATTGCATATTTAATCCCATCTTGTCTTTTTCCCAGACTGAAAAATCATCATAGAATTTTTTTTAAAAAACCATGCAGATTCTGGAATTCTCAGAATTGGATGCAATAAATGACAAGTTTCTGGGCTTATTTTTTTTTTTTTTTTTTTGATGAGTGAGTAAGAGGATTGTGTGAAGAATGACACATTAAGTTAGGTAAGAGCTGCTTTTCCTTATGTTTATTTTAAGAACTAGAAGTTGTGAAGAAGGTTGTGTGGGTGGCCAGAATGGCAAATGTTACAGATGGCTGCCAGCCTCTGCAATCTCCTTTCCTTAGGTTCAAGTCGGTGGTCAGCAGTGTCCAGTGTTTGATGTTGGTACTGTCAGCAGTACAAGCTGGTGTGTCTGTAACTTAGCAATAGCAGCCTGAGAGTTTTCAGTGACCAGTCTTCAGCGCAGTAGTTGGTATTGTTCTGGCTGCCTGACCAGTGTTCCTGGCCTTCCAGCACTCGTGGATTGTGGAGCCTTAATAATTCCTCCTTTACTTCAAACTCCTAATTTTTCTTCTTGTTGCTCATACATAGAAAGCCTGACTGTGTCAGTCCCGGTTTTCATAGGAAAGAAATGATGCAATCAAAGGGATAATTGAAGATAGTTTAAAGAAATACTTTTGACAATGGTGTGGACAGTGTTAAGAGAAAACTGCAAAGGATGGTAAAGTACCTGTAGCTATCAATAGCAAGGGGCCAACATTTTTACTGCCCCTGGGGAAGCCAGGGATGGTCACTACAACTCAGAACCAGGTATCCAGCTGTGGGATATGGGTATAGCAAGGAGCTTGGCCTTTGATGGAGGAATAAAGCCACGGACACCCCTTAGCCCAGCAGGGAGGCAGCTGGGAATGTTTATATTCATTTGTGGTGAAACTTACTAAATTATTCTATTTTTAATATTTTTAATTGCATCATTTGGTTTCCTATGTATTCAACCAAATCATCTGTAGGAAATGATGGTTTTTAACTCTTTATTTCCAATTTTAATACCTCCCATTTCCCTTGTCTATTTGAGCCTGGCCATACCTTCAGAACTATGGTAAATAATAGAAGTGAAGGTAGACATTCCTGTGTCCATCGTAGATTAAACGGAAATACTGCCAATGTTTCTCTATTAAGAATAACGTCCATAAAGGAAGTATTATTTAAGTACTAAAGTATTATTTATTCTTAATTAAGTTTCTTTAGTTTTTCATTAAAAATGACATTTGAGTACTATCAAAATCTTATAATCATCTTTGGAAATTAATTTATTTTTATTTCTTGAAGTAGGATAAAACACTTTATTTAAATTTTATAATATTGAAGCATCCTTCATTCATAGTAAAAACTACAAACATGGTCATTAAATTACTTTCTGTTAATATCCTCCTGAATTCTTTTGATAACTTTGTATTTATTAATCTTTCTCTTTTATTCATGTGAAAAATTGGCCTTTATTTCTATGTATTGTGTGATATCATTGTTGGGTTTTAGTACCAATATTATACTGGCTTCACCAAAAGAATTAGGAAACTAGGTATAAAGTTTCAATAATACGAGAGAAATAAATTCTAGAGATATTTGTACAACATTGTGCCTATACTTAAAAACATTGTGTACTAAAAATAGAAGAGTAGATCTCATATTATTATAAATCTTCTTACCACAAAACAATTTTTCTAAATGGCAGCATCTTGGGGTCACTCTGCCCTTCCTTGGAATGACTGTGAAGCTACAGGACCAGTCTGAGTGTCCCCACCATGGTGCTCCTCAGCATAACAGTATATAAATATCAATGTGTTTTCAGCTACCATGTCTGAACAAGAAGGATCTGAAAATATTTAGATGGACAAATGCACAATACAACATCATTCTTGATCTCCGTCAATTACTATTTGGGAAAATAAATTCCTTCCAATTCTGTGAAGCTTCAGAAAAGCTATTTATTGTGACCAATTATTCTGGGACTCCAGAATATCTAGTCAGTGGCACTATTCTCAGATGCCTCAGCTATTTGCCAGTATCTAAGACATGGTGCTGTAATTGCGTTCTTAATACCTACTTTCATTAAGTCAGCTTTTTGTTTTAGGGGGGTCATTGCATTTGTAAGGTCCTACTTTTTAAAACATGTGTTCACATGCACCTGAGCCTGGATGTTTAATAGAACACAGGTGACTCCATTAACCATGTCACTGATTGAATTCATAAATAACCAACATGCAAACAAATAATTTTTACATTCAGATGCTTTTCTTTCCTAACTTCTCTCTCTCCTCCATTTTTTGCTCATAGTTACTGTTGAACGTTACCCTGTCAACTCTTCAAGTATTTGACTACAAAATATGCTTGGTAAATAATATAGGGAGATTAACTAAATGGCACATAATTACCACAAATTTAGAATCCTGTAAAAGAATATATTTTATCCATGATTAGAAGGCTTACAGACTTCCCAAATCCATTTTAATATATTTGACAGTAAGCCATGGGTAATTTTAAACAGCAGACAACTCTTATTCAGAATTTATAATAAGTCAGCCCTAGATTACCGTATTATTAAAGACTTCAGTGCATGAAGCTACTAATTTGTTTCCTTTCCTAAACACACAGCCTCCCTCCCAGCACATTGTTACCACCCCCATCAACAACTATAAACTTGTCTATGTTGAAAGCTGCATGGAATTGAAATTTAAGTCGATTTTTAAACTTTGCCACACTAACAAGATATATCCAGTTCTGGCACACACTCAAACAAGTCAATTAAGTAAAGCAATGAAGCAGTACAGGAAACTCTAAGTTTTTCCTTTTTTTTTTTTTTTCCCCTTTACTTAATTGGTGCCAAGGAAGGCTGGGCCCACTACCTCTGGCAAGGGAAAATGTCCATGTAGTAATTGTCTGCACAGCTGTGAAATGTCCCTTAAAAAACTTCAGCTCCTCGTAACAGGGCTGGGATCCACAGAGCCGGCATGGCTATCTATGAACAACTGCATAACCCCATTAAGAACGTGCGCTATTTTTTAACTGGTCATCGGAAGGACCAGAACTGATGAATACATCCCATCCACATTCATTCTTTCTCCCTAAAGATGTGTGTTCATGTTGAAGCAGCAGACACCATTCTTATCCCACCCCTGACTCTTCGCTGATACTTTCTTCTAGCCACGGGATTGTGCTCAGTCCCGATTTAGGGCAGGCTAGACATGCTGGAGGGTACGCAGTGGAGCAGCCCTCAACACGCAGGAGCTGATGGATCATCTCCATTAATAACTGGATGATATGATTCCTACCCCATCTCCCCAGCAGGGTGAGCCCCCATCCCAGCAGTAACATGCTCATGAATGCATCCTGTCATTGGCATCCTTCCCTTACCTATCTCATTCCCCAATTCTTCTACCAATGCTTCTTGGATTACCTCCCAAATAACCTACACTCAAATACTTATCTCAGGCTCTCCTTGTAAGGGAACTCAGTCAAAGGCGGAAGGCTATTATACCTAGGTGGAGAAAAACATGGAAAATGGAGTCAAAATAACAGGGTTTAAACTGTCTCCATCAGACTAGCTGTGTGATTTTGGAAACAGATTTATCTTTGCATTCTTTTGCCTCAGTTTACTCATCTGTTGGGGTTATCTCATGGGATAAAGCACACTTAGAATAGCACCTGGTACATAGCAAATATCAAATGAGTATTAAGCTAATATTAACTACTATTATTACTAGTATTGTTACAGCCAAACTTTGCTCTAAGTACTAGGGTTAAAACAAACAAACAAACACATGGATAAATTATTTAAATGAGATAAAAATCATGGTTTCCAACCTCAAGTTGTTCATAATCTAGAGGGAAGCTGTACACACAAAAGTCAGAATAAAATCAGTTATAACTATAGTATTTGTGAATAAAATGTAGTTTCTTTTTATGTTCTGTGGCTATAGGATGGATTTTTATTTGACATAAACATGTGGGTAGGTGAGTACAAGTATAATTTTTGTCATTATTCAAGTAAAATACTATAACATTCTTACAAAACTAACCCTTAAAAGATGCTGCTTTAAATTAAATTTAGCAAACATAAATGGCCTGAATATTCAACAGGCATATTTTGTGTGTCAGTTTCCCTTAACATTAGGCTAACCGTATTGAAACACTTGGTGGGGTCTCTCTGCATGCCATGGTCCCTCTTCAATCCAATACGTAGAGAGGCTTCCAGGAGGAAAACCATGTGGCTACCTGTTAGAGTAATGGATGCACTAATGCAACCATTCTATTCCAGCAGAAGGTTTTCATCATTTACCCCTGGAAATACCAGTTTTCAGAGGAGTCTTTTGTGTTGTCCTAAAGGACAAAATTGTTACAGGGTATCAAGGAAGAGGACAGTGGAGCAGGATTGCTTAAACTGCCCCAGAGATAAGGCAGGGTACCAGACCGTACCTCTGAAGGTGCCCTATCCTCTCTTTCTCTATTGGATAGAGACATACCTAATGGAAAAATCTTAACGCGGAGACTTTGTTATCCTTTGGGCTGGGACCCAGTTGGCTTCATGCTGAACCTCTGCTTGGTTCTGGAAGAGGGGCCAGTGCCATGTGGTACATTCTGTGTATTAAGAGAAAAGTTTGTTCACTGGCCCGAATCCAGAGATGAGTTTGACAATAGCAGCACCAGCTCCAATTAGCAGGGAAAATTCTGTGTGTTCCTCCTCTGTGCTGTATTCCTCACTTCCTCCAGTCACCTAGAATAATGATAATATATTAATAATAAATTTTAAGAGAAAAAGATACAGATAACAAAGGTTCCATGGCCCTGGTTCTCACCAACACCTTGGAGCTGAGGGTCTGTGAACTATCAGGTATCAATAAGAACAAGGTGTTTGCCCTTTAAGAGAAGAATTTTTTTTTTTCTAAGCATGTTTATAGACTGACTGTAGCTGGCATGAGCTCACAGGTGTGACTGGCTCTATAGATGATCAGTCCCTTTAGTCTCTTTGAAAACATATGCATTTGAAGCTTTTCTTCCCTTTGAACGTGGAGCGCTGATGAAAGAAATTTTGTTGTTGGTAACAGGGAGTCCTGTCGCGCTATAACTTGAAAGCCCACCTGCACTTTAAAGTTGAAACCTCAGCCCAGCCCTTGGGAAAAAATAAATTAAAAAGAGCAGTTCTGTTTTGCTTTGAGAAAACTCTCAAGTTTCAACAGTGAATAATTAGAGAAAACCACAGTTCTGCCTTGCTGCTTTTTTCACTTGTGTGTTCTCCTTGATAAGACCTTAACGTCATGGGAAACCATGGTCTATTTTTTCCTTCTAAGATTATGCATTTCAAAATGTGGACACTCCCTAATGGCTGTGGCCCACAAACCTCTGAGTCTGGCAACAGTGCCGCGTGGCTTTAGAAACTCACGATCAGGAAGTTTATGCTCAATAAATGATATCCCCACTGTGGATCACAAGGTGACTCCAACAAGGCTTAAAACAACTCACAAAATAATTTTCCCTTCAAATCATTTACAGTGTTTATTTCCTACGCCACTCATTCCGAAAAAGAGTTGACTTATCTCGGATCCAGCCCAGATAGAACTGCGTGGCATTCACTGACCACACACCTTGGCTCTTCCCTCTTGCCTTTTATAGAACCATTGCCATTTACAGAACTACTCCCAAATCTTCTTATCTTCTTACAACAATAACTTTGTTGTTTTATCCTTCAAATTCCAAATTTGACTCTTACTTCATGAAGCCATCCTGATTTTCCCAGCTAACGTGATCTTTTTCATTTATTTTACAATGAACCCTATTAGCTTTGTCTTTTTGTAGAAGTTTGCCTACTTAACACAATCTGGCTGGGTCAGGAACCTGAAATAAGCAATCCTAGAGGACAGAAAAAAAAGGGATGTAGAAAACAGGCATGATGATGTATCTTTAAAAATGGCAAAAAATATGTCTATCCTTGAGTCTTATTTTAATGAGTGACAGAAGACTCACTATGTATGAGGCACTAAAGAATCCAGTGGTCAGAATCATTCCTGCGGTGGATACCAGACAGCATCTGTCCTAGGCCCTCCAGTGCTTGTGCAATGGGGCTGTGAGAGGACCAGTCCTGGTGACAGGGATGGAGGTTCTGTACGGGCTCCCTCTCATCAAAGCTGATCAAGCCACTGCTGCTGATAAATGCCCAACCAGTCAAGAGCAGTGACAGAATCTGAGTGCTCTATGGAGGACTATTCCCAAATAAGAACTGACAGCCACTTGGTAGCAAATTGAGGAGGACTATACGCAGACCTGTGGGAATTTACTAGAATGTATCTTTGGGTGTTATGTCTGGTATTGACAATGAGAAATGGAAGCAAACAATCTCATGAGTGTAAGAAAATCAAGGAATTATCCCTCAGGGATGAAGGATTGCATCACCATGACATGTAAGAAGCCCAGGGTCTGAGTTTCTCCCTGAAGGTGAGGGAAATTTAGCATGGGTAGTAAAGGAGGGCCTTAATGAATGTGAATTTCACTCTCAGAACCTACTGGGGAAGGAAAGCTGTATCACATTCCATCACACTCTTTGCTTTACTTTGTGTTACTTGTTTTTTTTTTTTTTTTTTTTTTTCAGTACTCCTCTTTGAGGTCCTTGCCAAGTTCAGCTCTCTTTGCCTATAGGAGCGACTCCACAGTGCACCTTCGCAACGTGTCTTTATTGAACTTGCCTTCCTGTCTGTCTCACTCTCCCCACTCTCACTGCATCTTGAAATTATTTCCCAAGGAAACTACCCCAAGCCAAGTCTTTATCTCAGGCTTGCACTTTTGGTGGAATCCAAACCGAGACAAAGACTATTTTTACATTTTATAAAAACTTATGTTTTGAAATGTAATATATACACAATATGATTTTAAGATAGAATTGTATTTTAAATACTGTGCTTGTGGCAAGTTGCTTCTGAGTGCTGTGACCACATTAACCTTAAGGTTTTCCTCAGCTTGCCCAAACTGTAGACCAACTTCTTGCTTTTATGACCCTGACCTCCATCTCCTTGGAGTATTTACTTTGAAAAACTTATAATTACAAATTCTTTACCTGCCCCATTGAGATGTAAATCTTCTTCCAGCCTCTTGTCAGTTTTACAACCTGGGAATGTCTTTCTCAAGAACCTGGGAACCATCCTTTGAAATGTAATCAGCAAGGAAAATAGTACCCTATCTCCCAAACTCTGGGGTAGCAAAGAGCCAAACTGCTGTGGGTGCCTTGCTCTGAGTTGTAAATATATCTGCTGCCCTGAAGATAGGACAAAGTTTATTTTTCTTTTGGGTAAGGCTCATTAATAAATGAGATGGCCTAAGATTGGACCTCACCCCAGCTCTTAAAAACTCTCCAACTTCTTGTTTCAACTAGGTTGGGTTCAGACTGAGTTCTGGTTTCTCCCCCTATTGCAATAGTCTTAAATAAAATCTTCCATTTCTGTTTAACTTTGTCCAGTGCAATTTTGATTTGCCAACTCTAAGAATATTTCAGTCCTTTCCTCTGCCATTGAGCTATTTGGGGAAACTATGACAAAGTAGCAAATAGATTCTCCTGTAGACAGGGACTGTCACATATTTATTTCTCTTACAAGACCCTGCACAAACCAGAGACATAATACGTGTTCGCTATGTACTTGCTAAATGGTAGTATATTAGGTCTGGCTACCACCATCTCTGTCCCAGGTAACTGCCTGGACATATCAGTTCTTCTGAGCCTCAGTCTTACTGCAGCTGGACTTACACACCTGCATACATTTCAATGCCACCCCATTCCTTGCTCATGAGATAACATTCAAAATGAAGATGACTTGCATGATTTTGCATGACCTGGCCTTACCTTGCCTTCCTAGACTTTTTAGTAGTCATGCTCCTTCTCAAAATAATATGCTTCAGCCATGAAGATCGCTGCACAAATACAGTGTCTTAGCACTGTGAACTGCAAATGAAATCCTAAGTCCTCTGCTAACTGAGAGGACCCCTCTTGGCCAAGGAGACCCCAAAAACACCTTAAAACTAAGTTCCCAGCTGTGATGGGATGGGAAAGATAAAGCATGATTACAAATGTGCACGAGTTCTCTTTTCATAAATATTCATGGTGACTCCTATAACTTATTGAATATGTATTAACCACCCCACTCAGTATAAAATCTTGTTCCTTTTGCCTGTCTTTTGGAGCACACATTCCTGGCTTCTGGCCTGGGCTCTGATTTCCAGTCTGTTGGAATGGCCACCCACAGGCTGCAATGCTTTATGAGAAATAAAGCTCTTCTTTATCCAAAGTACAAACCTCGTTAATTTCTTTTTAGTTAACAGCACATATTGCCCTTCCCATCTTGAAAATTTTTCCTTTGCAATCTTCATTGGAATCTCATCCTTTAGGTCTCAATAAAGAGATTACTTTCTTTGGGATGTTTTATGAATGGCAAGTCTGAGTTAGATGTCCCCTTATGTGTCATTGAACTTCCCCTATTTTAGCACTTAATCTTAATATTCCCCATGGACTTATTTGTCTTCCTGCCATATCCACCCTTCACTCCAAACTATGAGAATCATAGTGGCCAGCATATAGTAAGCACAAAATAAGTATCTAACAAATTATTGATTAAGAACCTTCATTGTTTTATTATGGTCATATGTGACCTTTGGCTGATTAATATTTTAAACACTGGACAAGGCCTCAAAAATAATAGAGGGAAGAAAAACAAGCTTCACTTTAGAAAACACGTTTCCAGTGTGAAAGAAACAAATGAGAATTTGAGCCGGCTTTATTTTTATTTCATTTCTATGCCTTTCTAGAAATTGCCACAAATATTGACATCTACTTTTTGGTCTCTGATTTATGTAATTTCTTCTAATACAGGAAAAGATGTTTCCCAAAGGAGAAATCACCCAATGAAATATTGGGGCCAGGATTCTCCCATCCAACCCACAAAATCACTGGAGCTCTTTGTCCCACCCGCTGATGAAGAAATCAAATCTCATTGGTACAGGCCAAACAAAACAAAAGAAAAAAAGCCCCTCAAATTCATAGACGCTGAATGTATCTGAGCATTGGTTCTCACTGAATGACAGTCAAGTCTTTGAAAATTATAACAGCAATCTGTTCAAGGTCAAGAGTCATTAAAAATTACTTACATGGCACATTCATATACCTTTTGCCCCCATTCAGCAACCACACTGTGAGATTTGCGTTATCACTTCCATCATACAGATAAGTAAATGAGGCTCAAATGAGCTGTGAAGCCTGTCCTTAGGTCAGTCAGCTGCTCTGGCCATAGTACCCCATGCTCTGTGGCCTCTGCCTACTCCTACTGTACTTTGCCCTGCAATGTGGAGCTCTAACTTCTCTTGACACTCTTCCTCCATCCACACTCTACATGTCCATGATTAGTTCACAAGAAAGCTGCCCGTTCTCACCTTTAGGTTGCCTGCTATCCTAAACTGATAACCCCATAATCACTCAGTTTAAGAGGTATGTGGCTCTTAATCCTAACCTGGAGAGTTGTTACCATCTACCACAAGAGGCAAACACAAAGCCTTTCTGAAAGGTTGAAAGCAGCCTTCTGCTTGATGTCAGATCAAATGATCACACATAATTGCCACCAGTATTGAGATTATTCGAAAAGGCCAAACCAGGTTACTACCATGAACATGTTCACAACAGCAATAGGTACTAACAGGCAGAAAAGAAAATGCAGAGGTGTGAGAGAGTTAGGCCATTCCACAGAAGTAGGGGTCATTTTCTGACATCATCACGTTGCATTTTATTTGATGACAAATGCTCATCCTAATGTGAGGCGGAGTCTCAGGGACTCCTCATTTTCAAGGTTAAAATCACCAGAATGGAACTTCTCGAACCATCGACGTATTATGTGTTCATTAGCCACATCCTTCCCAAACACTTTGCTGATATTTCCAGCTGTCTGTGCTGCACTGGTTCCACCACAGAACTCATATTAGAAAATAACACAAATTTTTCAAAATTAAATATGAAATATCTAATTTCGAATCAAAGGTTTAGTTTATTATATCTCAAACAAGAAGCAGCACAATTAATCAAAGTATGCACTTAAACTGTCAACACAGTTTTACCATCTTAACAGTAGCTTGTTTACAATAGCAGCGAAGAAGCCTGGAGAGCAAGTGGCAAGTTGAACTCATATTTGAAAATGACATGAATTTTTGACTTATCCATGGTTTCACAAAAATTGCTCTGAAAAAAATTTGAAAGATAATCACAAGCCAAACTGTTTGAAAGACTGAGGTTGTACCTTCACAATACACATGAAACAAGAAGTGTCAAATGTCAGAGATATCAACTGTCAAACTTTGTACTTAAGGAAATCAGACATTGCATAATTCATAACCTAATAACAGAAATAGATGTATTTAAATAGATGTATGTAAAGGTCCATAGAGCCAGCCTTGCACTTGAAATGCAGAAGGAGAAGAGACTTGAGAGTGAAAGTGATCTTAGAAGTAGGATGAGAAGGAGAAAAAGGTAGAATATCACGTAAGCCAGTATAGGCTACAGACAAAGAAGGATGTTCAAAGACTGGATAAAAAACCCAAAATGATGAAGATGAGCCAAATAGTCATTGCATTTGGTTGGAGACTGAGCTTCACAGAAAGAGAACCATTATTGACTAATGATATACGAGTCAAATTATAGGACTTAGGAATAAGTGGGTGGAGAGTACATGGAAATAATTAGTGTAGAACAGTTGTTCTCCACCAGAGGCGATTTTGTTCCAAGGAAATATTTGGAATAATCTGGAGAAATATTTGGCTATCAAAATGACAGGGTAGGGGGTCTGCTAGTGACATCTAATGAGTAGAAGCCAAGGACGGTTTTAATCATTCTACAATGCACAGGACAGGCCCCCACCACAGAGAAGCATTTGGCCCAAATGTTAGTAGCTCTGAAGATAAGAAACTTTGGTATAGAGCGAAAGGGGAGACTTGGAAGTTTGAGAGAACAAAAAGATCAAAAATGAATCTCTTACTGTGCCATTAGGTAATGTTTGCAGGTATAGGTGAAGTAAACATACATTAGAAAGGAAGCATTAAAATATGTTCAGTTGAGGGAAGATTTAATTGATGGAATATTCCAGGTTAGCTGGGTATGAGATCAAATCAAGGACATGAGTGGAAGACTGTGCCTTCAGGGCTTCACTGTCTCTAGTGTGACCAATACAACAATTCTTCAACCACACCTATTTGTCCACTGTCCCTTCTCTTGAGTCTACCATCTCCTTCACTTCCTTATGTTCCTTCTCACTCAATTTAAATTCTGTAGTCATAGTATAACAGGAACAAAATCTTTTCTAGTGGAGAACTGCTGTTCGACACTGATTACTCCCATGTTCTCTCCACTCACTTACTTCTAAATCCTGTAATTTGACTTGTGTATTATAGTCAGTAATAGTTCTCTTTCTGTCTCGCAAACAACCATAACTCCTTGGACCTCTACTTTTTCTATTCTATTCATTTATAACACCACCAAATATTAGTAAAATCCTAATAACCCCGCTTTTGATTTATGAAGTCAAATTTTAAAATAGGCTCTTCATGTCGTCCAATCTCTCTTCAATAATATGTTCATGCTTCTGCTTTCTGAAACGATTATTTCACACTTATCTCCTCCAACATACTTTGCCCTTTTTCCTTCCTTAATCTCGGGTGATGAAGTAGTCTCGAATTTCATTCGAAAAATAGAAACAGACAAAACCGTCCTAAAGTTCCTACCATCTAGTCTGTCACCTGTCTGCTTCTACTTCTAAATCTCTGTCTTTTCTCCAGTTTCAATGAAATAAATACCCTTGCTCTCAGCAAAGGCCAACCCCTTTACTTGCATCCTACATATTCTCTCTCTCTTTCTCTCTCTCCCAGTATACTTAATTTTTTTCATAATATTCATCATTCTCTAAAATTATCTTATTTCTATATTTGCTTTTTAATAGAGTTTTCCCTGTTACCATTAGAATTTGATCTCTAAAAAACAGGATTTTTGCCTCTCTCCCCTTTTGCATCCCAAAGACCTAGGGCAGTGTCTGGTTAAAATAATTTCTTGTTTATATATTTAATGAAAAAAAAATAAAAAATTATTTCTTTATCTTAGTTGAGAGGGAAGGCTTAGAGGATATATTTTGAGCAAGATTAAAATTACATATATTCAGATTATTTGACCTCTATTTTGGGACTGTGTCCTATTCATCTGGTTCTCTTCCAATTATCACAATGCCTAACTCCTAATGGATACTTTCTAAATATATCCTTAAGGAACTAGAAAACCAGGGGATGAGGTTTTTGGATAGGTCAGGATTGAAGTAGCAGAGCTAAAGCCTCAAGAGTAAGTGTCATGGGTAATTTGAGAGAGTTTAGGTACAAAACATGCAGTTGAGGTTAAATATTATGGATTTGCAATAAAGTCCCAGCACCAGGAACACTTAACGTACAAAGGTCATCAGTGTAAGAACACTTGGCTATTTCCAAACAACTCAGTATATTTGACAAAAGGGAGCTCTTAATAAGGCACCACAGCTTAAGAAAATTAAATATTAACAAATACACTTTTTCCATTAGCAGTCTATAGTTCCCTAAGCACCATTTCAAAAGTCTTCAAATTAAACAGAATCATCTTTGTTTCCGGGGTTCATCTGAGCCTAGTAATCATTTTCCAGGTTAGACTGGAGGCCTCTGTGAGGTGTCTGTGTGTATCAGCATCAAGCATGGCCCTCACAAGTGTCCACACAAGGTTGGCAGTAATTGGCATGTGGGGAGGCAGCACTGGCCCCACAGACCAAATAGCCTCTTATCAAAGATGTACCTGCCACACAAAATTGAGACCTGCTGCAAAAACTTGAAAGAAGAGAGCATCTTTTATCTCTGGCAGCATTTTCAGAAAGAAGAGAATTCTTAATAGGTGGCAAAGTTACCCTAGTATTATGAATTATTTGGACATCAGAGAACATTGAACTGGGTAGAATAGGCTCTTGAAACATTATTTATGTTTGTCATCTATTATGGACTGAATGCTTGTGTCCTTCAAATTCATAGGTTGAAATCCTAACCCCCATATGATGATATTTGGAGGTGGGGATTTGGGAAGGTAAATAAAGTTCAATTAGGTCATGAGGCTTGAGCTTACATGAGTGGAATTCATGCCCTTATAAATAGAGAAGGAGGAAGAGGATCAATCTCTCACTGTCTCTCTCCCCTCACCACCTCCCCCACCCTGCTCCAGTCCACATGAAGATGTAACAAGAAGAGAGTCATCCATGAAGGAGAAATCAGGATTTCACCAGACATTGGACCTTTTGTTACCTTAATTTTGAATTTCCCAGCCTCCAGAATTGTGAGAGAAAAAAATGTTTTGTTGTTTAAGCCACCCAGTCTATGGTAATTTGTTATAGCAGCCTGAACTGAGTAAGACACATCTTTCTACATTCCTTAACCTGCTGCTTAAACACACACCACACACAGTTGGAGTGAACTCTATATGTCTAGCTTTGTCCTCTATGATTTGGGGGCTACTTAGGAAATAGAAAATATGTTCTATTTTCTAGTTATGGTGGAGTTTGTTCCTCCCAAAAAGGATTAGAAGTCACTATAGCAAGACACAGGACTCTGAAAGCCCAGGGTGGGAAATTATATGTGAGAAAATCACATATAATGTAAGTAAGAATAGTGCAGAAGTGACAGCCTCTGAGATTGATCCAATAATCAGGGATTCAAACCAAACAAAGATGTGGTAAATCCAGCCTGGTCATCAGACAGGCATGCAAACTTAGAAGGACATGATTCAGAGAACATGGTGGAGACAGAAGTTGTACAATGGAAATGGTAGCTGTTCCAGAGCTAAGTTATTTCAAGATATTTATTGGAAAACACTTTAAGGAAGAATAGAACAGCGCCCAGATCCTGGATGGTAGAGCTTATAGTAAAAAGGCAGACCAAATGGAGTGGCAGTAAGCTCGCATCACCTCTCTACATGCCTTCCCCTTCATGAAAGATATGTTTGGGGTAAGGAAAGAAACAGATACGTTCCAGTTCTCCAAGCAGATCTACCAAAATGGGAGCAGGTAGGTTATCTATACATCCACAGAGGCATGACAAGATGGTGCCCCAGATGGGCCTGACTAGTCCATAATTAGTTCCACAAGAAAGTGAGTACTTTCTCTAGAATGGCTGGAATATTGTGCATACAGCTGTGGGAGCCTTAGGCAAAGAAATTCACAGAGATGGCAAATTAGAGAATGAAGGTCCTTATGTCAGTCCAAAGCACTGAGGCTGTCTTCTAATCAATGATTTGCTGGCTACTAGAAATAGCTTTATGATTTCTGTGGAAGAATACTTTTTTTTATTACATACCTTAAAAGATGTTTCTGAACTGAAATAAAAAACTCTTCCAAAAAGTAGACAATCTAGTCATTTATTTAGTAGATTCATATTTAATCCACATTTCATGAACGACATTGTGCTGGTGATGCAAAAGAGAACTAAACATACAGGGAACTTTCCACATGGAAGTCTAATAAGACAACACATAGTTACAAAGCAAAAGTATGCTAAGGCAGTAGAAAGGAAAGATCCCAAAACCAGACAGCAGAGGCAGCTTCTCAGAGAAAATGTTATCTAAACTGGTTCCTGAAAGTTGAATTGGTGTTATCTGGGTGTAGAAAAGATGGGAGGATAATGTTCTGTGCAAAAGAAAAAGCATGTACAAAGACTTGTATATAAAACAAAGTTATGGAGCATTTAATAGACAGGAAGGAGTCTGATATGCCTGAGTTGTGGCATGCAAGGAAGTTTCAAGGGAGCAGAATGGAGAGAGGTGAGATGGAAGAGGTAAGGGGACTAGATTGTACAGAGCTCTGGAAGCCATGATCAAGCCAAGGAGCATGAGCAAAAGCCCCTCTCTGCAGAGTTCCTTTCATATTTACTAATTGTGTCAAGACATTGCATTTGATTCACTCCCCGGTATTGTTATCGTTCCATGTGTGTGTTACATATCCCCAGCTAGTGTATAAGCATCTGGAGGAAAACAACCAGCATTTGCACTTCGTTGGATATCCACCAACAGCGTCTAGACCAAGTAGGAGTTTTATCAATATTTCTGATTGATTGGCTAATCCCAGTGAATGTTTCATGACATTCAACTCACCACTGTGAGCCAGATGGAGCAAGTCTGCATACAGATCAGATCATCGAGACCTGGAGGGGGGAGGGTCCACAAGAGGAGGTGAAAGGATACACAGGAGCAAGTGAGTTTCGAGGTGGCCAGAAAACATGACAGCATCTATCAATACATGTGAATAAAAGCAGTGCTAATATTTTCAGTCCTTAAAATGAGCTACTCAATGTCCTAAGTTCTTTACATGTATTAACTCACTTCTCAAAATAACCCAATAAGATCAAGGTGATTATTATCTCCCATTTTCCAGATAAGAAAACAGAGGTACAAAGAAGGTAAGTCGCTCACTCACAGTCACACATGTCAGATGCCAAAGCTGGGACTCCAAAACTAGCCTTCTTCAGTCCACACTTCATCCATGGGCAACGCTGGATCCCAATACACACACACAGGGACAAGCATGGAGGGATTTACACTAAAACATTAATCACACCCATCTCTGGGAAATAGGATTTTATGGGTTTTCTTTTCCTTTCAATTATCTGCATCTGCTCCTTTTTTATCGTCTGTGCACATCACAGGTAGAGGAAATTTGCAGAATTCCAGAACAGCAAATCACAAAGTCACCTTAGAAACTCTAAACTCTAAGGCCTTCAATGTAAAATTAAATAACTAAGACCAAATGAGGTGAGGCAACCACGCAGTTCCTTTACTTATCTAGGGCCTGCTCTCTGCCAGGGTGGCTGTGCGGTAAACAAGGGCAACAAAACGGCAAAATCCAAACCCAGCCTTTGGTGGACTTTCACGCTAACAAGAAAGAACAGCAATAAGAAGTAAAATAAAAGATAGTGCCAGGTAGAGAGTAGTGACTGAGAATAAAGCAGGGTAAGAAATGGAGAGCGTTGGAGGGCAGCCCTTAGAGAGAGAGTGATGAGGAGACCGAACCCAGGAAGGACAGTCGGGAGTCACTGGCACGGGAGGCTCCAGCCTGAGACACGCCTGTGGGTGGGCAAGAGGGTCAACATGGGTGGAGCCCTGTGAGGGAGGGAAAGAAGTCATGTTAGGAAACAAGACGGAAGAGTCAGCCAGAAACCACGTGGTAAGGAAGAGTGTTGGGGAATGTTCATGGCAGATTGGAAAGTCATCAGAGAGTTTGAAGCAGGGCAGCGATCTAATCTGAGTTTTGTTTTAAAAAGAACATTTTGGCAGCTGTGGTAGTTATGATGATGAGTTGAACTTTGGTAGATCATGGTAGAGATGGTGAGACATGCTTGGATTTGCTGAAGAAAGGGATGAGAAACATTAGAAAAAGAGGCATGAAGGGTAATGTTGAGATTTGGGGCCTGAGTAATTGAATGTTGGAAGTAGAATTCAAAATCAAACCTGGGGCTCTTGACTCTTGGACTAAAGTTCTTGCTACTACTCTGCAATAGTAGAGGCTATGAAAAAAATTCCTACCATTTCATCCCAGAAGAAAATAGTGACATAAAAATGTATAATTAATAATGATCCTTGTTTTAAATAAAAAAGTACAAAAAAAAAAGTAGAGGAATTTCGTATCTCTCTACTTCCCTGACTCCCCTCGCCTTGGAATTCAGGGTAAAGGTAATTATAACTTAAGCCGTAGGGAGGCAAAACAATTCCATACATAAGGTGAAGGCTTTGGAATCTACGCTTTTGGCTAAACAGTGGCAGCCATTTTAAATCCCCTCCTCTCTGGGGTAAGAATGGCAACGTTTTGCTTATTTAAGCTTCTGGCCTGGTAAACTTAGGTTTTAGCAGAAACATAATGCATCAACTGTAGTCTCAGTGTGAACAGAGCAATCCGGAGAGCAGTTGCTCTCAGGTTCCTGAAATAGCTTTTGGACGGCGTGCTCATTCGAGCTAGACGGATTTCATTTGTTCACCTTGTCTTCATCTAGCATTGTCTTTCGTCCCTGTCCTCTGAGATTCTTGCAAGCACAGAAACCGCTCTTAGCTGGGCTTTTCAGAGCAGCTCTGTGAAGAAATTATTGTTTCTGGTGAGATGCTGCTGCAGGGCCCCACGTTGGGGCTCTGTGTGTACAAAGCCCCCAGGCTCGCTCTGGTCCAGAGGTGCCGCTTCTATTCAACTAGCACAGGATTCCACCGGAAAACTATTACTGAGCCAAATGTGTCCAATCTAAGCCCACAATCATTTTACATATTATAATCTATTACCACCGTATCCTTTCGAATCTTCATTTCTTGTGGCTCCAAGAGTAATGATTTTTCCCCAGTTCTTTCTGATGCCACCTTTGTCAGTGCCATTACTGAGGTAATAGCCAATGGAAAGAATGGGAGCATTTTATTTCTCATCTTCCACTCACGGTGTTGCATAGTGAATATGAGAACATGATTACATGGTAGAGAGGACAATGGGATTTTTAAGACCCCCTCAGTGAACAAGCAAGATTGGGCCATGAACTTGCCTTTCATCTCTTCATTGAAAAAAAATCTTCACCAGGGCTCTTTTGCATTTTTTCCCTATCACACTTCGGGGAACCCCTGAGACTGGGCCAATTTTCTAAGAGGAATAGGCACTGTTTCTAAGCATCAATCATCAAGCCACTGTTATTAACAATATTTTGTTTAGTCCAGTGAGAGATTGCCCTGTTAAAGTGTGGACTATTTGGTGAAAGGCTCTGAGAGATTATAAAAACAAGAGAATTTTTAAAAATAGATGTGAATAGAATCACTACTCTATTTGTATTACACCCACTCACTCCCCCTCCCTACTGCTGTCCAGCCTGACTCTTTATAGTTCTTCAGGCCAAGCTCACACACAGGTGGAGCTGAGGGGGATCAGGTCTTTCTTCTTTTTAATGGCCTCACCTAGGCCAACTGTCCTGAGGAAACAGAAGTGCTGGCGGACTTGGGGCCAGGAAGAATGGGGAATAAAATGTTGGTCTACCTGACTCTTCCCAAGGGGTGTGGCAGACTGAGGAGTTTCTGCATATCCAGAGAGCCACGTGAGTTTTAAGCAGCAACGCAATGGCTGGGAAGGAAGATTTCCTAGAGGTGGGTGAGAAGGAGAATGGCTCTCGTATAAAGAAAGTCCATGAGTTTTAAAATGAGGTAGATTTTGATCAACTATTGCTTCTACCACTTATTAGCATCATGACCTTGGGCAAGTAACTTGACCTCTCTGAGTTTCAGAATCCTGAACAGTCATAAAAGTACCTAAGTCACAGAGTTATTATTAGGATTAGGATAAAGTGTTCATGCAAGAACACTTAGTACTTGATCTAGCACAAGGTAAGCATTTAATAAATTTCAGATATCATCGTCTTCATCATCAATACCAATATTAGATTTATAGTGACATGACTTTGGGGCTCAATATGTAGGAGGCAGAACAGGAAAGATAACTCTACCTAAAATGGAAACAGAAAGACTAGAAAGAGAAAAACAAGTTCATTTAGTAAGAAAGTGCCCCTATAAAGAGTATCAAAAATGTGTCACCAACCCAAAGCTCATGAAAGATTATTTTACTGATCCAGTTCCCAGGGACCTCTAGTGAAAGAATTTTCTGAGATGATATTTCTGTCTCTCTGATTCTATTTCCATCCACAAGAATCAATAGGGAGTGGAGCACTAAAAGGTTCCAGGAAGTCTCATCTCCAAGCATTTCTAAGTCAACAGCTTATCATTATTAGTGTCATGGTGTGTTAATATTTTATGCAGTAAAATACACACTCAAAAGAAGAGGGACATCTTGCCTTCTGTTCATCACAGAGGGAGAAAGGCAAGTTCAAATGCAGGGAAAGGACGCAGTGAATTGCAAAGACCATCAGCTTTGGAAGCCTAGAGGGAGGCATTCCACTGCATGCTCTGTCACTTTCTAACAAAGACTCCTTGAGAAAAATGCATTGGATTTCTAAAGCTCAGTTTCCTCAGCTGTAAAACAGAAGATGATAAAGTAGAGAAAAATAAAGATGTGATATTTATAGCAGATGGAAATTAACCGTAAATGTACTTTTCTGGTAGCTTGGAACTGCATGGGGGTAGAATGGGATGGACGCTTCCACAAAGGAACTGTATTCGTTCTCATTGCTGCTGCAAAAATTACCGCGAAACTAGTGGTTAAAAACAACACAGATTGATTCTCTTACGGATCTGGAGGCCAGAAATCTGACATCAGGTTTACTTGGTAAAGACAAGGTGTTGGCAGAGCTAGTGTCTTCCGGAGCCTCCTAACTTCTGGAGGCTGCCTGCTGCATTTCCTGGCCCTACCCCTCCCTCACAACACTCCAGCCTCTTTCTTCCATCGTTATATCATCTACTTCCTCTTCTGCAATCAAATCTTCTTCTACCTCCCCCTTATGAGGATATCTGATTACAGTAGGGCCACTAACATAATCCAGAATAATCTCCCTGTCTCAAGATTTTTAACTTAGTTGCATCTGCATGGCATGTCCCTTTTGTCATGTAAGGTAACATCACAGGCTCCAGAGATTAAGATCTGGGCATCTTGGGGGACACTAGTCAGCTGGCCATAGGAGTCATTTCCATATTTCTTCACTTGCCTAGTCAAAGGAACAGTGGGCAGACACGCAGCCCAGAGATCCAGGATATAGGAATGAATGGGAGATACACAGATCGTGGGATGAGGAGGGAGATACAGGGCCAATGTATAGTTCAACTTTGATAAAGACTTTGAGTCTGACGATGTGGAGGATGGATGTATTGTAAAGTGGAAAATGAGTGTTAGCCTCAGCCAAGCACACCAGCAGCTGCTCAAAGCAAGCACTTCATCTCCCAAATTGCCTCAGCACTGAGTGGTCCAATCCACGTCGATGACTGGCAGCTGAGCCTCGAGTAAAGCCATCGTGAGAATAATGCCTCAGTGCTGTCTTGAGACAAACGTGAACATAAATATTGCAGCTAATCAATAGTTGGAATTGAACTTTCTAACAGAAGACAACACCATGAAGATTAAGATTCTTTATATAGCGACCGTTATTAATAAAATAGGACTAGATAAGGAAAACAAAGAAAAAGTACCATATTGTGTGAACTATGCTAACATTTTGAATTTCTCACTATTCACTTACTACATGCTGATAATTTTATTCCCAACAATCAATGTCAGATACCCAGATGAGCAGAGCCCTTGAATGTAAGGTGAGTTACCTTGTCGGAATACAGGCATATCTTGAAGATACTGTGGGTTCATTTTCAGACCATGCCAATAAAGAGTATCTTGAAATAAAGCAAGTCACATAAATGTTTTGCTTTCGCAGTGCATATAAATATTATTTTACACTATATTGTAGTCTAAGTGTGCAGTAGCATTATACCTATAAAATTGTGTATACTTAATTAAAAATACCTTGATGCTAAAAAATGCTAATACCATCTAAGCCTTCATCTGGTTGCAATCTTTTTGCTGGTGGAGAGTCTTGCCTTGCTGTTGATTGCTGCTGACTGATCAGCAGGGATGGTGGTTACTGAAAATTTGGGTGGCTGTGGCAATTTCTTAAACTAAGAAAACATTAACGTTTGTGACACAGATTGATTCTTCTTTTCATGAAAGACTCCTCTGTAGCATGTGATGCTGTTTAATAGCATTTTACCCACAGTAGAACTTTTTTCAAAATTAAAGTCAATCTGCACAAACACTGCCACTGCTTTATCAACTAAGTTTATGTAATATTCTAAATTATTTGTTGTCTATTCAACAATGTTCATATTATCTTCACTAGGAGTAGATTGCATCTCAAGACAACACTTTCTTTGCTCATCCATAAGAAACAACTCCTCACCCGTTAAAGTTTTATCATGAGACTGCAGCGTTTAGTCACATCTTCAGGCTTCAGTGCTAATTCTAGCTCTCTTGCTATTGCCACCACATCTGAAGTTACTTCCTCCAATGAAGTTTTGAACCCCTCTAAGTCATTCATGTGGGTTGGGTGACGGTGAGTCTGCCAAACTCCTCTTCATGTTGGTATTTTGATCTCTTCCCATGAATCATGAATGTTCTTAATGACATCTAGGATGGTGAATCCTTTGCAGAAGGTTTCAATTTACTGTACCCGGATCCATCAGAAGAATCACTGTTTATGGCAGCTATAGCCTTATGGAATGCATTTCTTAAATAATAAGACTTAAAAGTCAAAATTATTCTGTTATCTATGGGCTGCAGAATGGGTGCTGTGTTGTTAGTAGGCATGGAGCTAACATTCACATCCTTGTTCAACTCCATCAGAGCTCTTGGGTGACTAGGTGTGTAGTGATGTGCAGTAAGATTTTGAAATAATTTTTTTTTCTAAGCAATAGGTCTCAACAGTGGGCTTAAAATGTTCAGCAAATGATGCTGTAAACAAATATGTTGTCACCCAGGCTTCGTTGCTCCCTTTACAGAGCACGGGCAGAGTAGATTTAGCATACTTCTTAAAGGCCTTAGGATTTTTAGAACAGTAAATGAGCATCAGCTTGTCGTGGTCTGGATGGAAAATCAAACCAGACATAATATATTTCCTTAAGCCAGAGCCTAATCCAAAGTAAGACCGTAACTCTCTTCAATTCTATGAAGGCTGAGAGAGGTGAGGAAGCTACAGAAGAAGTTTGAAGCCAGCAGATGTTGGTTCATGAGACTTAAGGAAAGAAGCCTTCTCCGTAACATAAAAATGTAAGATGAAGCAGTGAGTGCTGATGTAGAAGCTGCAGTAAGTCATCCAGAAGATCTAGCTAAGATCACTGATGAATGAGCTTAACAGTAGATGAGTCAATGACCCCCAAAACAGATATTCATTGGAGATGAAAATGCCTTCTGTTGGAGGAAGATGTCATCTAGGACTTTCATAGCTGGAGGGGAGAAGTCAATGCCTTGGTTCGAAGCCTGAAAGGACAAACTGACTCTCCTGTTAGGGGCTAAGGCAGCTAGTGATGTTAAGTTTTAGCCGATGTTCATTTACTCACATTTTATCTTCCTATATGATTAACAAAATTACTGGAATATAGCAAGTATTCTCCAAAACTCTAAGCTATTTTATTTACGTATTGCCTACTGTAACAATACAAGCTAACACTTAAGAAATTATTATGTAGAAGATGCTGTAAAAGATTTTACATACATATCTTCTATATTCTTCTCAATAACCCCTGACTCAGTTGTAGTTATTACCTTCCCATCCTCTTTGTTTCAAATGAGGAAACCCAGGCACAGAGAGGCTAAGTTGTTTGTCTAATGTCTCACAGCTATTAGCTGGTAGACATAGTATTTGAACCAGGTCAGTCTGACACCAGAGACTGTGTTTTAGCCACCATGCTATCTTGAAGGATAGCAGAAATAGAATGTTGCTGACCAGAGATGATGTGTTTTGGGGGAAATCTCTGTTTTGCTAATGAGAGATTTGTCTTTGTATCCTTCAGGGTTTGGCCAAGAAAACTAAAGACCCTCCAAGTAGTCCGAGTAAAAATATTTTTATACAGGAACTTGAGGCTTGCACAACTATTGGGGTGTTTTTCTGGAGGAGCGGATAAAAATCAGGAAAGACTCTAGTGGAATTCCAAAATCAGGAAAACTGAGCATAGGATCTCATCACCTGTGGCACTAAAGCAGGAGATTAAAAGCATTTGCCAAGAAGGAGCTGCAAACAGCAGCAATCACCAGGGGAGGCTGCCAAAGATTTCCACAATCACCATCACCTCTGTGGGTGCTTGTCCAAGCACCCTAGAGCACGGCTACGGCATCTGTGTTGGCCAATGCTGTTGCCTGCAACTACCACCAGAGAATAATCCCTCCTCATCCAATGTTCAAATCTCATAAATGTAGTAAGATCTAACTTGAAACCATGTAGGAAAAAGTCTTCTGGATGGTATTGTTCCAGATTTTTCCCCTACTATGCAGAGGACAATGTAGAAGGGGCTGGCAACGATGCCAAGTTGTCAACAGAACATCAGCAATATGCTGATAAATGTGGTGAAACATGCTCAGGGACACATACCTCATTAACAGCAGGAGCGTCAGGAACAGAAAGCTCGATGGACTTATTCTAACATGTGTTCTACTGGGCAACTGAAATACACAAGGACATTAGCGTAGGCAGCCGTGGGAATCTTCAAGGTAGAGGTACAGTTGGAGTTGGTCAGTGGGGTTATGGTGGGTAGATAGGAGTACTTGGGATATTCCAAAAGCTTGAAATGGCCTGAGCAACTGGTCCATAGCAAATCAATTTGAAGGACTGTAAATCTAATATACTTTTATGTCATTTCTCGTCCACATCTCCATTCCCCGCCCACCTGAGTACTGAATGAATAATTGCTGAAAATAATGGCGATGACCTGTAATCAGCCATGTTTGGAGACATCTGGATCCCTTCAGGCAGTGACAGTGGACTGGAAAGGCACATGTTATCCCTGGCTAAAAACCAAGGTGAGTCAAGAGAAAAAAGTCCAGGACCAGCAAAAGTTAACGAGTTGCCTCTACTCTCAAAAATTACTGGCTTACAGTAAGGAAGCCTGGGGTAGTTTGCCTTTTTTTTTTTTTTAGCACACTGTTTTCTTTCTTTTTTTTTTTTTTTTAATCCTATGGCTATATAGATATGACAGGGTAGGAGAGAGCTGAAACACAATGGTAAGCAAGCCAGATATTTAGATATGAATATGAAACGCACATTTGTTCTGCATTCAAGAGGTCCAGGATTTGACAGTCATTACCCTGAAAACAGCTTTAGCTTGCTGCAGATTTCTTCTCTTCTCTGCCCGTTTCCAGCGACAGAGCCATCATGAAGAAGGATGTTCGAAGACATCACATCTATAACCTTTGCCAAAGGCACACACAGTCTTTGGAAGGAAGACTTTTATTTTCCCTGTCACCTTTAATGCTGGATATACCAGCTGAACGCTGAATTCTAAGTATAAGGTCACTGCATGGAGGTTTCCTAAAGATATAGAGCTTGAAAAGAAATCTTTTCTGAATGTCACTCTCATTTCTGCTCACATTTTCCTGATTCAGTGCAGATGCACTAATTGGCTTTGCTATTCACAGAAAAAAAAAAAAGAAAAGAAAAGAAAAACATTATTTGCCAACATCCCCGGTCGAAGCATTCATGCCCATAAGCCTAGGTCTCAGTTCAGGGTAATTAATTGAGATACACACAGTGAATGTCCAATGCACGATTTCCTTATTCATGTAAGGTACGAATGGCCATGTTCTTTCTCTGGAAAAGGATCTTATGCATTTTGTTCCACTTGAGCTTTTGAAAGAGGCATTCAGAGATTTAAAGTATGAAAATCAGATGGTGATAGTTTACATTTTTCTCCATCCATTTTTTTTTTGGATCCTGTAAGTGTAGGAGCAATTTATTTATTTATGTATCTATCTATCTATTTATTTGTTTCAGGATATTTTGCAGTTTTATTCTTTTATTAATTTTCATTTCACAGCACTCTCCTAAATAATGACCCTTCCATATTGTAGTACACGTAACAAGGCCAGGTATCTCTAACAGGTGGCCTACTGACCACATCCATCTGATAGATCGGTCTTCTTTTCCATGAGCAGAATTTTCAGGAAAAATTTGTTATTTGCAACTGAAAATTTGCAACTGAAAATTTCACCAAAATACAGATGATTTGCAATAGCAGGCTTCCATCCTTACACAGAAACTGGCTGAAATTAAATAGCTCCCACTTCCTTTGAGTGAGGCAGATCCTTCAGTGCAACATCCAGCTCCATCCACCTTCCTATGCTACTCACAGCCTGGCTCACAGACCAGCTGGTCAGCATCACCTGGAAGTTTGTTAGAAATGCACATTCACGGGCCCCACCCCAAACCACCCCATCAGAATCTCTGGAGAACAGGCCTAAGGATCCAAGTGGTAACAAGATCCCAGGTGATTCCTATGCATATTAGAGTCTGACAACCCTGCTCTATCCTAATTCATTTACCTACCCAAGTTTGGTTAGCACTTAGGTGTGTACCACTAACCCAGGGCCCAGGAAGCACTGTGATTTCCCTGGATTTTCATTAGGAATCTGATGGAAAGAGCAAAATCAAAATCAGTCTTTACCCCTAGCATGTTAATCATAACCAATGCAACTTTATTTCTCCCCAGCCTGGATCATACTGTAAGCACCCGGTTGCTTTGCGACCTGCCAGAAGATGTTGACTCAGTAATAGTGAGTGAGTAAAAGCCATTGACACATTTGGTTATTAGTCGGTAAAGTATCCCTGATTTGTTCTACTTCAGAGGATCATTGAAAACGGCAAGATTTATTTCCTTGTTCGCTGGAGCTCAGTTTTTTTGCTGCTTGGATTTTATCTCCTCCCCAAAGGGCAGCAAACTGGTCTCAGGCTAAAGCCAGAGAGAGAGAGCAAAGGAGAGTGGTCTTTTCTCTTCCCAACCACCTTTAATCACACGAGGTCCTCTGGCTAGAGCCACGTGCCAACACTAGAGTGGAAAGTCAGACATCTCTGATAGTGACAGAAGCTTAGCATCTTTCTATCACCATTCAAAGCTAAATCCCCTCTGCCCAGAAAAAGCAGCTTGAAATGACAGCCCCACTGAGCATCATCACAGGCTGATAATAGCTCTGTTAGATGCTATGTAAAGCATCTTGGCTAAACTCTTCATTACCATTTGAAAACATCAGATGCTTTAGAATTGCTTCATGTCTTTAAAAATCCCATCTTCCACTCCTGGCAGGACTAAAAGATTCAGTAAGCCAGAGTCACGCCTCAGCCCAGAGATTCAAAATCACTATGCCATGTAATGGTATTTCACATTTCTCTTTAGATCGCCCAAAGCTGAATAGTCTAATTGTTCATGCTCAATTTATTTGTGCTCCTTGGTTGCATTCACATGGCCAGCGTGGACCGTCTAAAGGGACAGTAGAGTGTAAAAATGCAGTCCAATTAGCAACCGGTAGTTCCAGTAATTGAGGAATCAGCCTCGAGGTTAAGGCATTGATTCATTTTGATAATATTATATATGCTGTGAAATTTTCTGATAGTAAAACCGCCACTGAGATCTACTGAGGTAATAATACATGCTTAATAATGTTTCACACAACACCACAGATTTGGAAATGTGTTTCAAAATATGCACTTTTCAGCTCCACGGTGAAGTAGCATACGGAGATTCTGAGGACACTGGTACCCACTCAGAATTTCGGTGTGGAAGCCAGGGATATTTTCCTATCAGCAACTTCAGAGTGATTAAAATCCATCTCCTTGTCTCTTTTCATCAAAACTGGGCTTAAAATACAATCACTCTTCTCAGGATACAGGACAGAACTGCCATGGTCATCACTGAGCTTGAGAGAAAAGCAATCAAAACACAGGAGAAACACAGGTCGCCTGCAGGCACTCAGGCCTGGAAATTGGCTTTGGCTAATAAAGAGAAGCCTTTGCCTGTAGCAACTACTGATGTTTGTCCCTAAATGAGTGGGGATACCAACCTCCTGGGACCAATGGGAAAGGATGTTGCAAAGACTTGGTCTTGGAGAAAAAGCAACTGAGAGTATGCCGCCTGAGTCTGTATCCTGAAACATTTCCCAGCACAACTGAGAGAGTCTATCTCAGACAGGGTATGGGGACTTGAGAAAGAAACCAGAACAGGTTCTGGTTTGTGTGGGGTACCATTCAAACTGTTCACTTCGGCACTCAAAGCCTCCCAATTCTGGTCTCTGCTTCTGACTTCATCTCGTCCTTTCCTGCAGCAAGGACCATGTGCTCTGCCCCTCTCCCAGAAACACCCTGTGCCTGTCTGTCTGCAGAGTTTGCTCACAGACTTAGCCCCTACCTAGAGAACCTCACACTTTCTCTATGATCTGAGGCTTTCCTTTCCTTTTAAGCCTAGCTCCATCACATCCCCTTTTCCAGAAATCTCTTCCTTCTGCCCCAGACTGCCCTTCTTCCCTTCCTCCTTCTGATTCTCCACGCAGGGTTGTGGCAGATCCCATTTGGTCAGTCACCTTGCTGCCCTTTGCCGAATTCACACTCAGTGTGTGCCTACTCTGAAGGAGGTTTACCTTTTGCTTCTAGCTTTTGTTCTTGTTTTTTTTTTTTTTTTATGCTGCTGCAGATAAAAGACCCCTGCATATCATACAGAGGCTTTGCACCTTCACTTATTTTGAAGGTGGCAATGTTTCATTTCACTAATATTGCTTAAAACCAGGGGAGTGGGGAGGGGAGTAGAAGGCAGGTGGTGTGTGCAGTGCAGTCCTTCTGGACCTCAGCAGTAGGTGTGTGGAGGTGGGGGAGAGCTCAGTTATCTGAGTCCATGTTAATAAATCAGGAAGCTGGGAACAAATCAGGGTGTGTTTGGAGAACTCCACCAAACACACATGCTTCTGAATATGGCTTAAGCCAAGCGAACAAAGGGCAGGGCAGCTTATTCACAAAAGTAAGCTTAAAACTTGTATGATTTGGATAAATTTTAGCACTGAATGTTCATTAATTCAACAAATACTTATTGAGCATGTATTCCATGCCAGGAGCTGTTCTAGGTACAGGAGTTAGAACAATTCACAAGGTAGACACTGTCCCTTGCCTTCATATACCAGATGTACCAGCAGCCAGAAGAATACTCTATATGGGTGGAGGAAGGGGATCAGTGTTTTCTCTGTGTCTGGCATTCAGGTTTTGAGATAGGTTTTGCAGGATGCATAAAAGTTTGCCAGGAGGGACCATCATGCACAAAAGCATGAAATTTTGAAACCATGTGGCTTATTTAGGAAATAAAAATTGAGGTTCAAAGACAAGAGCAGAAGCTGGAGTGGCCAGGACTCTTCATGGAGTGCCTCAAATTCCTACTAAGCCAGAGCACTTAGAATCATAGTAATGGCATGAATATGAATCTACTGTAGCTTTTTCTTCAGCTCTAGATTAAAGCCCCAAATGACTTAGAAATAATCTTTTTGCTCTTCAGTGTCCACTATGGCTTCAGAAGCAGCAGATAGTGCAACAGATGATATATGTAAAAAGAACATAGAGGGCTCATAGTTCCTCTTTCCTCTGGATCATCCTCCAGGCCTACCTTGGGGTCTTGCATACAGCAATCAAGCTTTCCCAGATTATCTAAAACTAGGCACAGCCAATACATAGCAAGAAAGGAAAAAGAATAATCAAATGCATCAGCAGATGACACCCACCTTACTGTGAAGGGGAAGCCTTTATTGTGGGGACACCCTGGCTGCAGAAGTTGCTCCCCACATTTCCTGGAATTACCATCAGTACATCTTTCCATTCTGGATAAAATACATCATTTATCTCATTAAATTCACGTGCACAATGGTTATTAAAATGGTGCACCATTCCAATAGCTTTGCTTTTGGTAGTGTGCAGGGTAAATATTTTATTTCCTGATGAGTGCTTGAGTTTTATTTGCCAGCATTAAAACTGGGGCAGAATGACTGGAGATAGGAATAGAGATATTTACCAGCACATGACGATGATACACAGATGTTAATGAAAGCTCTGGGGGTAGTTTTCCGGGCTGTTGAATATAATTTCTTACATTCCCAAATGGCTGTAATAGGGAAACACCCTGAAAAGAATTCTCAGATGGCTGTGCATGTGCAGCAGAGGATCATTGGGAAGTTAATGTGCTATGCAAAGCAGATATTCATTCATTCATTCATTTGGTATGGGATGGAACATTGTGTCTTGCGTCTCTCTGTCTGCCCGTTTTGTTCCCTTTCCCCCAGCCCCCATCTCTGCCAAGGTAGCTTCCCTTTGAAGATCAAGGCTAAAGCTCTTATTTTACCTCCTCTTAGCACCTTCCCAAACCTCCCAAACTCGTCTCTACTGACGGTGAACCACAGACACATCTCCATTACAACAATTAACTCACTTACTAATTCTTTGTTTACCTCCTTGTATGGTTCACTGGATTATGGCTGCTTAAAAGCCAAAGGCATGCTTTATTCTCCATTGCATTTACTCCAGTGTCCGATTCAAGTGTGCCTTGCATATAGCAAAGAGATCACTATCTATTACTCTACTTTGTCACTATTCCTGCTACCTAATATGTGTTTGTCAAATGAACAAATGAGTCAGTAAGGCAGCAGACAGTGGTTGACTGTACAAAAGTCATCTGATTCTTTCTGCAATTTCTTTTTTTTTTTCATTGGGGGAAAACTACAAAGCATTTACAGTACAATGTTTACAGTCACAATTTGTAGTGAGCTGATTTCCCAAAATATATTACCACTTACGTTGACTTATCTTGTTACATTCAAAAACCTACTCTGTCAAAGTAGTCCATAGAGTACATACATAGTGCTCCAACTGTATCTACGTACAACCAACACTCCATTTTAAGTGTACAATTAAACGATTTTCAGTGAATTTACGGTGTACAGTTAATCACATAAATCAGTTTTTGAGGAATTCCTTTCCCCTATTGTGACCCCTAATTCTGCTCCCCAACTACTTTGCAAGCATATCCCACCCCTCCACAGTGCCCCCCCAACGTCGCTCAGACGTGGGTTTACCTCCCACCCCCCAATTCCCTAGTGTTCGCTCCCACCCTTTGAGCACCATTGTGTTAATCAGTCCTGGATTAAGCTTGAGCCCATTATTCGAAGTGAGGTGACACGAGACCCGAAGAATGGACACCACTTGTACTCTCCATCAAACTAGTATTGAAAACATACAACGTTTTGAGAAAGAAATTATAATCTATGTCTTTTATACTGAACTAAAAAAATCAAATATGAAGAAAATTTTTATTTCGAAACTACAAAAAACTATAATATACATAATGAATTTCACAAATAGAAACCCTTGAAAGATTTATTTCAGCTGACCAAGAGTTGAAGTAAAGCTGAGTGCTCAAGAAGAGGAAACTGTGGTTTGTGATTTAAAAGGCTGTTGGGGAGAATAGAAATCACCAAAACCAAAAAGTTAATCTACCTAAGCTGAAAATTTGTTAACAAATTCAGTGTTATTTTGTGGGAAAAATTCCTCAAATATTATGTAATCGTATTGTAATGCCATACAATTTGATGATAGTAAAGTAATCTGTGTATACAATGACAATATTACTCATGTAAAAATAGGAAGCAGAATCGAAGGGGAATAACTTTTGCCATCATACTAATTTATGGTAAATGTAATGTCCAATATTTTTATGGACTTTGAAATTCAAAATTATAGATTTACACAGGCTTAACAAAAAATAGGTAAAATATATATGTGCCTGTCCACTTACGTTTTGATCCCTCAATTTATTTCCACCCTCTCGTTTGAGATTAAGTCACAGT
>CAUYRT010001933.1:0-23139 GCA_963574885.1 Lepilemur ruficaudatus
GCACCACCATGCCTGGCTAATTTTTTTATTTTATTTTTTTTTTCAGTTGGCCAATTAATTTCTTTGTATTTTTAGTAGAGACAGGTCTTGCTCTTGCTCAGGCTGGTTTTGAACTCCTGATCCGCCAGCCTCGGCCTCCCAGAGTGCTAGGATTACAAGCGTGAGCCACCGCGCCCGGCCAGATCAATGCCTTTTTTAAGTACCTAAAACATGTCAGATACAAGGCTGGGTACTGAAGAAACAAAGATGACATGGCCCCTACCTTCTAGGAGCTCACACTTTAGAAAGACAGGCCAATGAATAACTATATAACAGTGTGCTATTTATTATAGAAAATGCAATAGGGGCACAGATGAAGTAGTAAAGACCTGGGGTTTGGGAGAAAGTTGCAGAAAGAAAGAACATTCATGTTGGGTTTCAAATGATGAGTTGAGTTGAAATTTCAAGTCCCATCCTTAGACAAGAACGGGAAGGGCATTTCTGCAGAGGCAAACTGAATAAAGACCTCAAGACATGGAAGTGCATGGTACGTCTGCAAAACATGTAAACCTGAAGGGTTGGAGAGCTAGGCAAAATTTCACCACGTGTGGCATCAACATCACCATCATTTGGGGTATTTGTTAATCTTTCAGCTTCCTGAGCTCCAGCCCAAACCCATGGAATCAAAATATCTGAATGTGGGACCAGAAACCCCACTTCCTCACCCCTCCATGGAGAGAGTATGATGAATAAAGGTTGAGGACCATCTGGTTTAGGCTGTTTAGGTAGGGTGGGGAATGCAGGGAAGGACTCCAAGCTGTGCTATGGTTACGTGCCTGTACACTACCAGACAGACTGGTCAATTCAGTTCCAAATGTGCTCAAGAAAACAGAACTTACTGTTTGCAAATTGTAAATTTATTGTAGGCTGTAGAATTTCTGTAAACAGAAGCTTACTTATTATAAATTGCAGGAGTCAAAAGGCAAAGATGCAACTGAGCCTTTTTGAAAATGGTAAAATGTTTTCTATACCAGTTCCAGCTCCAAGGAGAATCTTCTTCTCATATAACACTGGGTGTCTTGATTAAAATCTCCTGTTGTTCAGCATCACACAACTGTCTCAAGGAGGCTCAAAAGAGAGTCATTTCAGGGCTGCTCACAGCAGTCCTCCCATTCTTGAGCTTAGTTGTACTTCTATGCAGACATACAGGAAGGCAGAGACACTGTGAGGAAGACGGGGCAGAGAGCAAGTTGGGAAGTTGATGAACTCCTTGTCTGAAACACGAAGCCTGGACCAGAAGAACTGGATGCTTTGGAGAGAGCTGGACCTCTCCTCAATGGTCATATCAGCATCAGGGCAAATGGATGATTCCAGCTAAGAAGTGGACAACACCAGTCAGACAGAGCAGCACAATAAAGCCAGAAGGAGGCAGAGTGTTATAGCCACCCAGAGCTATGCACACATCCTGTCCTCAGAGGGATTTGTTGCTGATTTCAGAACCATATAGTAGTCCTACCTATCATTCCAATAATTGCATACACCAACACCCACAATTAAGTTACTGGTTTATAAACCATTAAACATAATTTATCCACAGTGTTGACTCAATATTTCTCAACAAAACCTTCCTCCCCACCAAGGTAACTTGTCATATAATGGCCAATGGACCCCTCTATCAGATCTTATAGTAGCTGAGATGGTTAAAATGCAGAGACTTCGGTATCGCCCAAGACTCCGAGGTTAGAGCTCAGGAATCTGCATTTTCACATACTTCCTTGGAGCATCCTTCCTCACAAGGACCTTCCCTTCAATGAACTCCTACTATGCCAGTACTGAATTGTGTACTGGTATTTTTGTTTTCCATTAGAATTTTGCTAGTGAGGCTTTGGTAGGCAATACCATGTGGTTGAAGGAACATAGGGATTTTAGTCTACATTGCAATCTAACTGCCCGGGTCCCTTGTGACATGTCTCACAGGTATCTCTAGCTTAGCAACTTTTCCGCCCTCACTGTACCCAACCCCTGCTCCCCCACATTAAAATGGAAGAATCTCTACTCTAAAGTCTCCCCTTCTTCAGGTACTGTCAAAGATAACTGAACCAGGTACCCTCACTGGAACTAATCCTATTGGATAGAACTGGTATGAAAGTCAGATGGTATTGGCACCTCACCAGGTGCAAGTGTACTCAGGTGAGCTGTGAAAATGTCTGAATATTTGGCTGGTTGAATTAAAATAATCATTGCATTATTGTGACATTGTGAAAGCATAGTTAAAATTCAGCTCTTTACAGTGCCTTTGCATCATTGGAGCTGAGTGCATTGTGGAGACTAATAAATCAAACATGGCTCATAAAGACTAAGAGGGAATCATAAAACAATAGAGCTGGAAGGGACCTTAAAGATGACCTAGTCTGAGGTTTTATTTTACAAATGAAGAAGCCAGAGCCCAAGGAGGCCTTCTGATCAAGGTCATATAGCTCATTAGTGGCTGAGAACCACAGTGTCCTAACTTCTAGCTGAGAGTTTTTTCTAGGATACCTCCCCTGAGACTAAAATAAATCCCCAATGCTGAAAAGGTAAAATAATCTTGCTCTTTTTTTTTTTCCTTAAAAAGTGTCCTCATCTTTTCATTGAAGGACAAAAAAAGTCACTAAAATCAAATATAAACAAAGATGCTGACTTATGGACCAAAAGGAAACCTGAATGATTTGATGATCCCAGTAAACATTCATTCATCCATTCATTCAAAAAGCACTGTGGACTGATGTTTGTCTTCCTCCCCCGGGTGAGCAGAATGTGCTCTTGAGAGCTAAGCCGTGCCATATGGTGGGATGACACTGCACAGAGCTTGCTGTTTGGCTCTCAAAGCCTCCATCACTTGTCGTCACCTGCCCCATCCAGGTGTCTCTTTCATTGTTTCTCAAATTGAACGTCCACCTCAACTGTCCACACCAGTACTGAATCATATACTGGTATTTTTGTTTTTCACTAGAATTTTGCTAGTGAGGCTTTGGTAGGCAGTAGGATGTGGTTGAAAAGCATCAGGATTTTAGCCTACATTGCCATCTAACTACCCAGGTACCCTGTGACATGTCTCATGGGTATCTCTAACTCAGCAACTTTTCCACCCTCAATCCACCCAACTCCCCTCCCCACTCTGTCACCCTTGTCAAACCTGTTCCTCTTCCTTTGTCCCCTATCTCACTAAATTATGTGCCACCATCTAGCCAGAAATTGGGGATCATCTCTTACCATTATCACTCCCTCACACCTTAAGAATCATACAGTATAATTTTCCTCTCTGAGCATCTCCAGAATCTTCCCATTTCTCTTCACTGCTATACCTGCTACCATTCTCAGGCTGCCACCCTTCTTCCCTAGATTGTTATAATAACTTCCAAACTCTGAACTTGCCTCCTTCAATGCTTGCTCCATTCTGCAGCCAGGATAATCTTTCTTAAATTCTCGTACTGTCACTTCTCTTGATACTCATACCTCCCTGCTTCTATCTTTTGGCTCTCAGGATAAAGTTTCAAGCCATTCAAAGCCCTTTCATGATCAAGTATTTTCTAGACCTCCAGTCCCATCTCTTTCTTCTTTTCCACTGTATTATTAGTCAGGGTTCTCCAGAAAAGCAGATCCAATGGGATATATAGAAAGATATCAAAGGAGATTTATTATAGGAATTAGCTCATGCAATTGTGGGTGCCAAGAAGCCCCACAATCTGCTGTCTGCAAGCTGGAGAGCCACAGCTGGTAGTATCCTTTAGTCCAAGTTCCAAGGCCTGAGAGCCAGGGGAGCTGATAGTATATCTCCAGGTTTGAAGTTGAAGGCTTGAGAACCGGGGCAAAGTCCTGAGAACTTACGGCACGGGGAAAAGTGCTGTTGCTGTAAGACCTGGAGTCTGAAGGTACAAAAACCAGGAGCTCCAATGGCCAAAAGCAGGAGCAGATAGATGTCCCAGCTCAAGAAGAAAGGGAGAGAATTCAGCTTCCTCCACCTTTTGGTGGTATTTGAACCCTCAATGGATTGAATGATGACCACCCACCCACATTGGTGAGGGTGGATATGCTTTACTCAGCCTACTGATTCAAATGCTAATCTCTTCTAGAAACACTCTCACAGACTCACCCAGAAATCATATTTTAGCAGATATCTGGCCATCCCTTAGCCCAATCCAGTTGACACATGCAATTAACCATTACACCTATCCTGAACTTCATCTTCTGCCAGAATGAACTGCTTGCACAGTGCATCAGACTCTCTATTGCTGCTGGAACTTTGCACATGCTTGTCCCTCTGCCTGGAATGTCTTTCTTCCATGAATTCACTTGACTACCCACTCCTGGTTTTCAGAGACTTAGGAATTATCTCCCTTAGGAAACTTCTTTGGCGCAGGTGTCACTTTTGTGCTTTTTTCTAATATTCTGGGCTTACCTATTTTTATGGGTTAAATTGTGTCCCTCTAAAAGATACATTGAAGTCCTAGGCCCTGAAAATTTGGTAATAAGGTCTTATTGGCTCTCAATAAGAGAGGGGACAAAAGATAAGATTTCCTTATTTGGAAATAAGGTCTTTGCAGACATAATCAAGTTAAGATGAGGTCATTAGGGTGAACTCTAATCCAATATGACTGGTGCCCTTATAAGAGAAAGATACCATGTGAAAGCAGAGACACAGAGTAAATTCTATGTGATAAGAGAGGTAGAGATTGAGTGATATAGCTCAAGACAAGGAATATCAAGGATTGACAGCCACCAGTAGAAGACATGAAGAGGCAAGGAGAGATTCTACCCAGAGTCTCAAAGGAAACATGGCCCTGCTAACACCTTAACCTCAGACTTCTAATTTCAAGAACTGTGAAAGAATGAATTTCTATTGTTTTAAGCCATGCAGTTTATGGTACTTTCTAATAGCAGCCCTAGGAAACTCATATATTCCTATTGCAACACTTATGATACTAGATGGTATTACCTAGGCAGTTCTCATTATCTTCTTCCTTCCTCCTTGAAAGGTGGTATTGAGTCTTAGAAATCTTTGAAATCCAGTGCACATCTCATTCCCCAGGAAGTAGTAGTTGTTTCATAATTACAGGATAAATGATAAATGCCATGTTATAAAAATGAACTGAAATGTTATAATATCTCTAGCCAAGTACCTGACATGAAGAAGTACTTGGTGACTGTCAGTTATCTTCCTTTCACCAAGCTAGTAGGTTAAAATCTTCTCAGGGGCAGGGCTCAGATTTCTTCCGTGTCCCTGTGTCCCTTCTCAGCTCCGGGCAGTACAATAGAGACCACTGGGGCTCCCCAACCACACACATGCTCCTTCACATTCTTCAGCCTTCCTGGCACTTAGGGTTAGGGTCATGTACTGGATTCTGGTCAGTATGCTATGGATAGAAATGATATTAGGCAAATCTATTCTGCTTAACTCTCTAGGGGCTTTCCCCATGCCATGGCAACCTTGGGGACCCCCCTATCCCAGTCTGAGCAGCACAAGATGAAGGACAGTGACCCGATCTCCGTAGGACTCTACATGACTGGGAAGTAAACCTTTACTGTGTTAGCCTCTGAAATTTAGGGGATTATTTATGACCATGGCAGAGCCCAGTCTATCTTGACTAATATAAAAAAAAATAGTGTCCAAAAATAAATAAAATAAATAAGAGTGCAGACACGTGGGAGATGGTTGGCTAATTAAATCGTCACAACAAAGATATCAGAGAGTCCTGACTGAATAGAGACTATTTGAGAAATACAGGCATCTTTATGTTTCCTCTTGGCACACTTTGCTAGTTTTAAAAGAGTGTCTGGGGCTTGAATGTTTTGATTGAGATGAAGCTGCCCAGCAAAGACAGCTGCTGTGGTGAGGACGTCTCACCATGACACTGAGGACTGGTCCACGTGCCTGGGCTTTAAAAGAAATTAGTTCAGTGGGACCAAACTTAATTGAATGCCGCCTGCTTGGTCTTTCTCTTCTCTCTGCAGGTGAAAGGGGTATAATATTTACATCATCAAGCATGTTTTTGTAAGAAATGATTGTTATGTTGCAGCTCTTGCCATAAAGTTAATAAGGATAGTTAATTAGGACATTAAAATCTAAGCCACAGTAATTAGCTGGAAGTAAAGTAAATGTCTAGTAAGCTAGAAAATAGAGCATCCCCAATAAAAAACACAAATTGAACAGCCAATCTCTAGTAATGCAATTAAAATTTCACAACGCAAACAGAATAGCCACTTGTTACTAAAATGTAAATCTAAAGCTTTATTTGCACAGATGTAAATCCCCAGAACATTTGGGCAAAAGTGCCAGTGTGTAATTGGTGAATTGGATTCACCTGACTCAACAGTATATCCCATGTTCCCTGAGAAGGGAGAATTGTTGGCCATGGTGGTTCATTAATGCTCTGAGGGCAAGAGTCACCAGCATTCATTTATTGTGACTAACTCATTAAGGGCAAGTATGAGTACACCCTGCTAAGAGTCCTCACTCTTTATGAGAACTAGGACTGTAATAATGATCATCAATCCAACTGCTTTTCTCCAGTCCATTCTCTCTTGTATACATAGATGATGGTATGACTGTTCTGTACCTTTTCCTCTCTCTTTAACCTCCAACACCTCCTTCCTGACCTCTTTGCTCAGCTAATGACAATGCTTCTTATTCTACTGAGGAAACAAAAGCAATGGCAGGAGAATGTCCTCACACTCCCATAACCATCCCATCTGTTCCCATTTACTCTGCCTTCTTTCTGATTACTATGGAAGAAACATCTGAGATCATATTCCTGGGCACCAGCTCGCAGCCCCTCTTGCCTACTAAAGTCATTGCTCTAAAAATCCTTCCCCTCTCTCCTCTGTAATTACTTTTTTCTTGTCTACTGGATGGTTCTTACCAATACACAAGTGTCAAGAACTGTGAAGGGTCTGAGGTTTTACCCTACTTGCAAGACACAAGGTAGCCTGCCATAGCTGCTGGGAAGAGCCATGAAACTCCTGGGTCATTGACAAAGGACTTTATTGCTGACAGCAATAGGAGTAGTCATAGGACAATAAGCATTGTATTGTGTTGGTTGCCTGAGCTCCAATTCCCACAGGGTGATGAAAAAAGGGCCAGGCGGCACTTGCACATACGGTGAACTACATTGTAGCAGAGGAGCCCTGAGCTTAGGCAACCTAAATTATTTATTATACTCGTCAGTAAACATGCCTGCCCCTTGTTCTGGAGACAGACACACTCTCTGTCTTCAAAACGTGTTCACTATACAAATACTCTTGAAAAGAAAGTCTAGAACCAAAGCAAAATCAGTGTTTTTTATCACAAGACATGTAGAAATTCAAGAGACCCATGGAAAATTGCCTTCTAGAACAACAATGCTGTCATTTCTCCCACCATTAATAAAAACCTCTTTCCTGACCCCCATATCCTCTCTACATACTGCCTCATCTCTCTGTTCCTCTTTTATGGCTATAATCCTAGAAAGACTTGTCTACAGTTGCTGTCTCAAATTTATCCCCTCTTGTTCTCTCTTGAATATACTACCATTAAGCTTTCATCCCTAACTGCTTTGTCAAGGTCACCGTTGTGTTGCTAAATCCAAAGCTCAATTTTCTCTTCATATTTCTTGATCTCTCTACAAAACTTGACACTGTTGATCATTTCCTTCTCCTTGAAGCACGTTCTTCTCTGGGATTCCAAGACAACCTTACTTTCCTATTTTTGCCTTCTACCTCACCTACTGCTCCTTCTCAGTTTTCTTTGTTTTTTTGTTTTCCATCATGCTGGACTGCTTCCAGGGTCAAAGCTAGGACCTCTTTTTTCTTCATCTTTCAGGATAGATATGGATATCTATATCAGAATATATATCCAGGATTGGATATACATCACCCTTGGATATTCAAGATTATGGTTTTAAAGCCATCAATGGGATGATGGCTCTTCAGTTTGGGTCTATTCTGTGAAATTCAAACTAATGTATCTAGCTGCCTACTCCACATCTCTTCCTGAGTGTCTCTTTGACATCTCAAGTGTAATGGGTACAATACAGAACTTCTGATCATGTTACCCCTAAAAACCTATGCCACCCACAAGCTTGCCTATCTCACCAAATAGCAATTCCAATACTCCAGTTGTTTAAGCCAAACCCTTGGCATCATTTTTGCTTCTTTTCTATCTTTAATATTCCACACTTCATTAAAAGCAAATCATGTTGGCTCTACCTTCAAAATATATTCCGATTCTAATCACTCCTCACCACCCCCACTGCTACCATCCAGGACTAAGCCCCCATCATCTCTTCCTTGGATAACTGTACAAGCCTCCTAAATGGGATGGCTGCTTCCACTCTGGTACCGTTTCAGTCTGTGCTCAACACAGAAGATTCTGGTAAAACATAAGGTAGACTGTGTCACTCTCCAATGGCTTTCCCCTATATTCTGAGGAAAACCATAGTCTTTACAGGGTCTTCTGCTTTCCATTACATCTGACTTCTATTGCTTTTCCCTTTGCTCACCCCATGCCAGCTCTTCTGGCCTCCTTTTTTGCCTCGTCCCCAGCCGTGCCCCAGCCTGATGGTCTTTGTACTTACTCTTCTGTCTACTCTACTCTTTCCCCCAAATAGTCTCATGGTTTCTTCCCTTATCTCTTTTACAACTTTATTCAAATGTCACCTGAACATCTAGTTGTAAAGTGGAAGCTTACCCCCACCTGAGACTTCCATGTATATCTTGGAACTTTATTTTTCATCTATAACATTCACTAACATCTTATCTAATATATACAGTCAATTCTCACTATTCACTGAAGTTATGTCACTGCAAACACTGAATTAGCAACTACTGAACCATTTCTCTTCCTGTAATGTGTGGCCTCTGGTCACAGTGTTTCTGTCAATCAATTAATACATAACCTTTATGTGTGTTTCTGTTTAAAGACACCAAACTCAGTATATATTGTTGATTCATTAACCTTGAGCCCATGGCCAACAGCTCTATCACTCATGTCTGAAGGATGCTTATCTAACTCATGCCTTTTCTTTGTAAGGGACATTACTACCTTTCTGCACTAATGAACACTAAGCAGCACTTTAGCACAATGATTGGAGGGAATTTTAAACAGCAAAATCATTACCAAATAAATAAATAACTCACAAAAAATGAGAAAAATGTGGCACTAAATAGATCAAGAAAAGGACACTTATTTATAGCATGAGGGTGGAAACAGGAAGACAGAGTTTTGCCTTGTTTGACACCAGCTAGATATGTCAGGCAACTCAAGTTTTTCACTGCTCTGGCATGTTTGCAAATGACCACAAAAACACTGTGAGCATTAATTACGGGGTTGCAAGTAAATTTTAACAAGTAGGTGAATTTGCAAATATGCAATCTATGCATAACAAAGATAGACTCTGTTTATTTTAATACATATATTACTTATGTTTTCATGTACGTAACTACTATATATGTGTTGTGAATTTCTCCCTACTAACATGTAAGCTCTATGAGCCTGAGAATTTTTGCCTGTTTTTCTCACTGATGTATTCCCAGTGCCTAGAATAGTATCTGGCACACACAAAATTGTTGAATAAACGAATGAATGTCTTTCTCTCCAGGTTGGGAACCGTGGTGCTAATGAAGGTTCTGGAGGCCAGGAATGTTGGTGTTGGGGCCAGAGCTCCAGGGCGTCAAATCCTTCCAAGCATTTAGAGCCAAGGGGGAAATATGAGGCTCATATGCCAGAGCAGGAAGTCCAAATGGGTCACCAAACTCAAAGGGGCAAGGAGCAAATATGGAGAGCTAGCAATGGAGCAGAGGAGCAGGGGGCCAGCAGAGGAATGCAACGAGCACTGGGCTGAAAGATAAAATAGTAGAGTGGTCAGGAAAATCTCTGCAACTGTGGTTAGTATCTTTGGCTGTACATTTCATGACTATAAGAGTGAGGTTTGTGGGAGGGCCAGCTGGGTGTAAAAAATATGGTGAAGCAATATGGAATATACCACTAGCTGTGAGCTGCTTGAAATCAGCACATATGTTTGATCCATCTTTGTACCTGCAGCTCCTGGCAACACCTGGCATACAGTGGGAACTAGACTGTTTATTGCATTGAGAAACCTCTACTGCCTATTAGAATCCTCTTGGGTCAGAGGCAAGAAGGAGAGTGCTTGTGCACACCCTTGGGTGAAAGGCTCTTATAAAAGAAGGTTTCCGTTCAGCCTGGATTCAGTGTTGACCAGGACCTCAATTAGGCTTCCTCTTCCCTGTTCTCACTCCAGCCCTAGCTCTCTGAGCCAGACTTCTCTGTATTTCCTTAAACCTGCTGTGTCCTGGAATAGACTCTTCAAGACAAAATATTTACTGAACTCGATTGACTCAGGTCAACCTAACTTTGCCAGAGCACCAGTTCTTAATCTGGCATACATGAATTGGCCTCAAGTCTGCAAACCTCCTAAAATGTAAAATATAAAGTATGCATATGTGCCTGTGTGAAATTTTCCAGGGAAGGGATTCATAGATTTTACTAAGGGGAACTCATTATTCAGATAATTAGAGAATAATTCCTTAGAATGATTCTGATGGTTCACATAGATCAGGGATAGAATTAAATCTGAGAGCTGGGCACAGTCGCTCACAGCTGTAATTGTAACACTCTGGGAGGCTGAGCCGGGAGGATTGCTTGAACTCACGAGTTTGAGAACAGCCTGGGCAAGAGCGAGATCCTGTCTTTACTAAAAATAGAAAAAATTAGCCGGGCATGGTGGCACACACCTGTAGTCTCAGCTACTTGGGAGGCTGAGACAGGAAAATTGCTTGAGCCCAGGAGTTTGAGGTTGCTGTGAGCTAGCCTGATGCCACGGCATTCTAGCCTGGGCAACAGAGCAAGACTCTGTCTTAAAAAAAAAATAAAGAAAAGAAAAGAAAAGAAATTAAGTATGATCAGAGAACTCAATACAGTATCCCTAGGTGGTTTATTACTTATTATTCACATAGAGAGTAGTTTTAAAAACTTTAGCATGCATGGAAATCCCTTGGGAACCCTGACAGGAGGAGACACTGAAGTTCTGATTCTGTCAGTCCAGGTTAGGGACCTGGAATTGGCCTTTTAAATAAGTGTCACAGGAGACTCTGATGTAGGTGCTCCCCAGAGAATAATTTTGAATACCAAACTCTTTGACCAAGTAAAGACATGGCGCTCTTCCATTTTGTGATCTGTTAGGACCATTGTATTGCTCAAGGCAGTGGTTCCAAGCCTGGCTGGATACAAGAATCACTTGGTGAGCTGGTGGTTAGTGATGCTGGTGACAGCTGTTTTAAAATGCAGGTGCTCAGGCCATACCCTAGACTCTTCACTAGAGCTGCCCTGGGGAGCTGAAGATCTGTACTTTCAAAACTCTCCCAAGGTGATTCTACAGAAAGCCATGATTAGAACCACTACAGTAAAGGCCAGGACCAAGAGCATCCATGCTTAAATAATTCCTCACAGTGGGGAAAGCTTTCCTTGTTAACCTTGTCCCAGAAACAAACTGGAAGTTTAATATTACAACCAAGCTTCGCTGAGAAAACATTTCCATTTCATTAACCTTTGGACTTCTCTTAAAAAGGCAAGTAAGCAAATAATAATTTAAAACTTGTTAATGTTTTACTTTCACAGAAGTTAGTGATGGGAGACATAACCCATGGATTGAATTTCAAAATAGAGTATTAGCTGGGTAAAGGCCGAAGTGAAATTCATACTAGGACTTCCTATGGCATTATCATAGCTCCAAGTCAAGTGCAATTAATGAAAATGACTTAATTAAGGACCTGAGCAAAATCCCAGAAGCAACAATGCTGCCAAGAACTCAAACTTTTTAGAAAAGTGTGTTTTCCAAACACCAAGTAAGAACACTTCAAATGCATCATTAATGCTCAAAATTACCTCCAGTTATAGACAGTCATCAGTAATTATTTTTGCATCTCCTAATCTCAAAATTATGAAGAGAAGCTAAACAGTCAACAGCCAATAACAAATAAAAAAACCACAACCATTATGTGCCATTTATACAAAGGACCACCTTAAACTAAAACCCTGAAGAAGGTTTTGGAATTATTTTATAAGGCATTCAGTTAAATTGAACTGATACTCATTCAGTGCTTATGTACTATGATTCAAATGAGATAAAGTATATAGACTCCTATAATGGTATCCTTTGTATAGTAAGTGATTCTGGAATCCTGTGACAAGTCTGATGTGCATGAAAGCTCTCAGGTGACTTTGGATTGGACTTTGTGACTGATGGCCAAGCTCCAAAATACCATGATTAAAGTTCTCAAACCAAAGTAAGATCAAGACTGCCCCAGGAAGGCAGAAGAGTCAAGGCACATATGCCCCATCTTAAAGCACAGATCTAGTGTTGGTAAAAACAAGATTCAAGTGGTTTCAGATTATTGTTCCAAGCCCCTAGGAAACTTGTTATGAAGTACTTGGATAGAGAGAAATGTAAACCATAAAAAGAAAGTCAAATACCTGAGCCCCGCCCCCAGCATTTGTCTAAAAGATTGTGGCATTTGGGGGGGAAATCCCCTGTGCATCTCTCCAGACTTCACTTCTTACTCCTATTTTCCACTGAATCCCTTCACCGGCTCATTTTCTACCCTACCTAGGATTTAATGCTTCCTTAATTCCTCATCAGCTAAGATCTTGCCATAGCTTTGCTCTGAGCAACACCACTCCAGCCCTACTGAATTAGAATCACATTTTATCAAGAGTCCCAGGGCATCTGTGTGTATAATAAAGTTTGAGAAACATTGGCCTAAGACATATAATTTAGTTCCCCTTTGCTTCATAGTGTCCACAGAGAGCCTTAAATTGCACATTAAGCAGTTTGTGGTTAATTCAGTAAACAGCAGAGAGCCATGGAAAATTTTGAGCAGAAACATGAAAAAGCACACGCCTGAAATTTGTTAATCTTGATGACCAGTGATAGTCTTATTGCACTAAGGTTTCTAAATTTCTTTGGCTTGTGAGAAAATGTTAATAGAAGCTGATATTAGACACTGATATTAGAGCAAATGTGATGTACCATTTAAAAAAATTTACTGGCTTAGAATCTTGTAACTGAGATCATAACATAGCTATGTTAAATTTTGTGTTCCAGTTAAACCAACATCTACCCTCCAGCCAGGGGAAGCATCCTTGCAAGTGTTTAATCATTTTCAACCACAACCTGAAAAGGTCATAATAGTTATTTTTTCTGACATGCTTGTGATTTAGCGTTATGAGTCATCCTTCTTAGCAAAACAGAACTCGTATCCAGAGCCATGGAATTGTACAGAAATAGCTCATGGTTCAGCCCCCAAGATCTTTCACTCTGCTTTGCCTTTTTTTGAAAAGCAAACTCCCCTAAATTTATGATTTTTGACCCTAGAAACCATCAAATCTAGTTCCTTACCATAGACCATTTGACCCTCTTCCAGTGAACTGATCATTCAGTTCAGAAAACAAAAGCCAAATCAACTAACAGCAAACACCAACAGATGATTATAAGCAGAATAATACTTATGGACAATATGAAAAATACAAAACAAGAGGTAAATATTTAAACTACCAAGAGAAAAAAAAAGGATAAGGACATAAACTAGTCAAAACCTTGTTTGACTAGCTTTTGAAGAAGAAGTGGTAATAGTATAATTTTAGCAAAGCTAAAATTCTGAGCCTCTCCAATGTAAAATTAGCAGCTATAATTTGTTCCTTAAGTACCAGACACCTTATATTTTTTATATATACACTTTATATATTTTTCCCAGTTCTCCACCAACCCTGCAAAGGCATCATTATTTTCTCCTTGCAGATCAGCACACTGAGATCCAGAGTTTACCTAACTTGCCCAAAATCATAGACATACTAAGGCAGAATCAGGGTATTGTCCCAGGTCTGACTGTCTCTGAAGCCATGATTTGTCCACTCTACCACAAGGCCTCCTTGGAGGAAAGGATCTTCTAGTTTTCTATCTGCTAAGAGTTACCTCACTGTTGAAGAGATGAGCTTACAGGGCTCCTAAATCAGCATTTTCCAGGGTGTGCTCAATGGAACATAAGTGCTAAGAGATCGTCTGTGACAAAGGGATCTTAGAACTGGTAAGTTAGGAAACAGGGAGTACTTAGAGGGTCCCAATGCACATTTAAGACACCCTTGAGAACTTATTAGACCTTGCAACATTTATTTTACCTATCTAGTATTTTAAAGAACACCATAGGAAGCCTTGCCTTAGTCTCTTTGAGGTACCTATGTCTAGTTGCTTAACAGCAAAAGGCACCAAACAAAAAACCATATGCATTATAAATAAGCCCCGGGAGCCAGGTAAAGACACACATATTTGTGCAGAACTAACTAAGCTAATAACTAACTCCCGAACTCCCGCTCCTCTCCCCCATGTCCTGTACCCATGTGGACTCTTAATTCTGATCTTTCTTTGTCTCTCAAATCTGACCTCTTCAGCAGGGACAGGATATCACTGTTGTGGTTACTTGTTTTCAGAATCTTCATTTCCACTTTTAATCTTCCACACTTCATTTCCCCAATCAACTTCATTTTCCATATTTCATGTAAAAATCTTTCTTAAAAAACTGCATCTTAAAAAATATACCTGCTCGTGCCAAATTTTGTTTTAACACCTCCACTATCTCTCTGCTGTTTATTAGATGAAGTTCAAACCTTTTAGCTGGCACAAGAAAACTTCACAGTCTGGTTCAGATAGCCACCTTGATACTCTCTAATCAAGCTGAGCGGAACATTGTTGCCAACGCATCCCAGGCCTTTCCTGATTCCTTGCATGGTGTCCTCTCTGCCCAGAACATTCTTTCCTCTCTTCTTTGCATGGCAAACCCTATTCTTCCTCCTTCACACCCAGTTAATTATCACCTCCTTATGAAAATCTTTTTCAGCTTCGTGAGGCAAAATTTTGCTACTTTCTTTCCTATACTCCTACAGAGTTCTGTTCCTTTTGCTGTGAGTTTACCAGGTGTCTTTTTATTTTTAATTATTTTCTTGTTTCTTATCCTCACTAGACTGTAAACTCCTTGAAAGTAGAAACTACATCTTATTTATTTTTTCAGTCTTGTATTTAATACATATTTAATAAATGTAGAAAAAATTGAGAGCTCATTACAGAGCACCCCAGATATAAAGATGTAGCTACAGCAGCTGCTCCGTTTTCACTCTCACACTCTCTCATTTTGAAGTTAAGCTTCACATACGCCAGACCTCTTGGATTTTCATGCCTTCCCAAATCTCACAATTATTTCTTTAGGACTCCTGACTGAAGTGTGACAGTCCATCATGCCATTTCTTTGATCAGCTAGTACCTGTTGACCAAGCTTATTTCTTACACAAATGTTTATGACCTAGACCTTGTATTTTCTGTAGAGGGGAAGTTTTCCCTTTTGAGAGGCATATAAGCAGTTTCTTAAGAACTTGAAAGTCAGTGAATGGGGCACAGCTTTTTCCCCATAGTGATGAATCTTTCCTTTGCTGATCTCGGTGATCCTTGGCAAGACAGCATAGTGTATGTGTAAGATAGCAGTTCTCAAAATGTGGTCCCTGGACCAGCATCAGCAGCGCCACCTGGGAACTGAGAAAACTACAAGTTCTGTGGCCCCACCTATGACTTACAGAATCAGAAATGCTACGAGTGGAGCTCTGTAAGCTATGTGTCAAGAAGCCCTCCGGATGAATGTGATACACACTGAAGTTTGAGAAGCACTGCTGTTAGCATTCAAGTCCTTTCTCAAATTTGGGGGGATCTCAGGCTAAGACATTGGCAAGTTTCTTCACTTCTTCACACAGGCCTCAGCTTCCTAACCTAAATAAACATAATGATTACATTTACCTGATAAGATATTTCAGAGTCTGAAATGTGATAATGCAGGTAAAGTGCTTAAACAGCACCTAGGACAAAGTAAGTATCAATAAAAGTTAGAATTACTATTAATCGCTTTTCCTTTTAATTTTTCATAACTGTTTTATCTCCATCTGACACCATTTTTCTTTCTTTATATTATAGTAGAAAGCCTAAAGTCTCCAGAAACCACCTTTTTATTTTGGAGAAGATATCAGCTTTGAGAGCAAATCCCATCTTTTTTTCTCTTGACTCTCAGGGGAACTAAAGTTGAAATGGAAACATCATAGTTTTTGGAGTTGGAAAGCACTGAATTAAAATCTTGGCTGTCCATAGCAGCTGAATAAATTTCTGAATGTGTTGCCTCTTCTGCTTTATCTGTGGACTTGGGATAATCTTGCCTACCTCTCAAGGTTTTCATGAGCAGTAAGTATGTAAAGGGTCAGGCACACAATAGGTGCTCAATAAATGCTGGTTCTTGCCTCCACTTGAATAAGCCCTTTTCTCTCCATTTTTATCACCATAAAATATCACCTAGTCCAAGACCTCTTTACATCCTTGCCTCATCTCCTGCTGGACTTTTATAACAGCTTCTTGGTTTCTTTCCTTGCTGTGCACCTTATAGCCTTTAATTAATACTGTGTATCCCTATGGACTTTTCTAGAAACACTACTGAATTTTTTACAGCCTTTGATACATATGCAATCTTATTTTACACTACTTCAAATTCTATTTTTCATGCATTTCCTATTCCAATCACACCAGATACCCAATTTTTATATGTTCCCTCCTCCCCACCCATCCTCACACATCTCCCAGACATTTTCATTTCAGCTCCTTCTCTCTTCAATCTCACTCATCTGGAATATTTTCCCCTTTCCCTCTCAAACTCTAGCTTTCTCACTTCTCAGTTGTTGTTACCTCTGACTACTTCAGCTCAGTGTTAGGGAATTGGGACAGCAGCAGAGAACGTGACAAGGGGTCACCTAAATGTGGGGACGTTAGAGTAACGTATCCTCCCTGTCGTTTCAATTTCACACAAACATCCAGTCTGATAGCAGGATTGGAAATAAGAAGTGGTTCCTCATCAAACAAAAGAATCCTAAGGCAAGTTGCCCAGGCTGAGGGATATTCCAGCTATTGCTCTCGTTCCACCTCTACTCATCTCAGAAGCAGTTCTAAAAACTGAACAACTGTCTGTATTCATTTAATTTGCAGAGATGCTAAAGTCGCAGATTTCTGCTTCCCTTTGCAGAAGGGAAAAATTTCAAATGCACAATTATGCAGCTGTCTCTCCAGGCTCGTGCTAGGTTACTGGGTCTGAGTGCCATCCAGGGTACAAATGATTTGTATACAGGGTAAGAGCTGTAGCAGCTTAGCGCTGGTTGGTGCTCCTTCATAACCACTTTGTTTTGATGATGGGTTTGACACATATCTCAGGGAAATAACTTATAATTCCTGAAATCTTAATGCCAACTATTTATAATTCATGATCATTGATTTATAATTTATAATCTTTCTTCTTCCAAAAGTAGTTTCAAATATCTTTCAATAAAAATGAATGTATATTCCTTCATGGAGTTTAAAATCAATTTAAAAAGGAGATCGAACATCACATAGAGGAAGGTCTCAAGTCTCCAAGGACTTCACTGAGAGACTAGAAGCTTCCTTCCTTCATGTAGCAGTCTGGATGGTCACCCTAAAAATCATGGCCACTTCTGGGATCTTGGCTGATCCCAGCCTCAACCAATTCTGTAGATGATCCTTTCTTCACTCAGGTCATCCAGAAAGTTAGTGGAATAAGATAAAGAAGTAAATAATTAAAGCAAGGTTGAGCAAGTGACAGTAATTAAGCACACAGTTAACTCTAAGTTCCTGATAGCCAAACTAAGAAGGAAAAAAAAAAGGAGGACAAATTAACAAAGTTAGTCATAACACTCATTCTAATAAAGGAAGAAATATCTCATCTTCAGATAAACTTTCTTCATGATGTTGAGTTTTAAGTAAATTAATCATCAGAATAAATGCCATGAAGCCAAATAATGAGCACTATCTCTAATAGTGGTCTGCAGAGGATGAATTTTTATGGCCATTTCTCATACAAATCCACAATTTTGAAAAACATAACACTAAATTGTGGTTCAAGAGAGACATTTATATAGAAAGATATCTAGTACAGATACATTTTGGTGGTACATTCAAAGTTGTTCTTGGCATTTGGAAAATCAGGATAATCTTGAACAGTTCATTTGTGAGGAAAGGGCAGGTTGATGAGAGTAGAATGCATCAAATTTACAGTATGATGGTCAGTGATTGAGGAAGACGTCTGAGGGTAGCAAGAAATTTGTCTCTGCAGGCTAACAAAAAAAAAAAAAATTATACACCATCAAGTCCTAAAGCCACCCAGAATCAACACCAAGGCAAATCTGCTCCCCAGTAGGATTTTTCTCCTGAAAACTGTAGGATGCTCCTTTGGGACAATTTTCCTTCTGGTCTTTATGTTCATTTTGTACTTAATGTTATCTATATAAGGATGGAGGTAGGAGTTGGAAGGTGGTCATGCACTGAAATTTTTGCCTCAGATCAATATCCTTGTGGAGAATGATCTCCAGTATTTAAAAAACAAAATCACTGGATTCCTAAGGACCCATTGCAAACACTTTGTGAAATTTGAGTCTGTTTTTGAGAGACAATTCAACAGTGCCAGAATTTTTTGCAGATTCCTACAGGTTTTTAAGGGGAAAGAGCTTAGTTGAGGAACTTTCAACCTGAGATTTTTCCAGTTGATCCAACAGCAGAGTGTTAACAATGGAAAGAATGTTAAGGAAAGCAGTGTTGTGTGATGGAAAAAAAACAAGGTATTTGGATTCAGAAGATATAAAGTAACAGCTTGTACTATTCTGCTTAAGTCCTGTTACTTCTTTGGACTCAATTCTCTCAAAATTAAAATAAAAAGCATGGATTGTAGCTTCTATAAGAGCTAGCTGTATTATGCCATGATCATTCATAAATTATGGATCTGAGTGTGGTGTGAGTGTATAAGTCTGTGTGTGTGATATGTTTGTGTGTGATCATGTTACCATGTGATCATATTACTCTACAATACCCTTTAGTGGCTTTGGGGGTAGAATCTATACTCTTTAGACTTAGCTTATAAAAATTCCTCATGATCAGAATCCGATTTATGTCTCCATCTCATCTCTTGACATTCATCTTTCAACTTCATGCGCACTAAATATCTGTTATGTACCATGCCTGTACCCCCTCACACATGCTGTTCCTCTGCCTGACATGGTTTCCATCCTTCCCCTGGCTTTCATCCACCCATCCTTCAAGTTCCAAATACTTATAAGAGCCATAGGAATACTAGTAATAGTATACTAGTAATACTAGTTTAAGAGTAACAATAAAACAAAAATAATAGTATTAACTCTATCTTTGCAGAGCTTACTATGTCCAGAAACTATGCTAATAACTTTATATACATCATCTCATTTAATTTTCACCCCAAAATTATGAAGTTGTATTATTATTCTAATTTTAAAGATAAAGAAACAGAAGCCAGAAAAAGAGCCTTGCTCAAAGTTATTTCCTCCTGAAAGGCCTCCCTGATCTCTCCAATCTCTATTAGCTGCCCATCCTGTGGACCCCCATAGAACCAACAGCAATTAACACACTAGATTATGACACCCACAGTGCTCCACAGGGAGTCTTATGCCTGGCATAGTGTTTCATACATAGTATACACTTAAAAAATATTGATTGAATGGATGAATGAACTAATAAACTCAGAGAACTCCTTACAAAAAATTGTGAATTAGGCCTAATGAAGCGCCAATGTGTCCCATTCCCCATTGTTTTGCCCATCCTCCTTTTGCTCTACTGTCCCTAGTTAGTGCATACTTCTCATTTTTTGCTGCTCAGTATCTAACTCTCATCAAGACTCAGTGGAGGGTAAGGCCCCATCTCTCATTAAGGGCTTGTAAGGACATTTCTTCAACTGTGGCTGTTCACTGGATACTACTATAGATAAAAAATGTGGACACTATGGTGCTCAAATGGTGGGAGCGATCACTAGGGAATTGGGGGGTGGGGGGAAACCCACATCTGAGCGACGTGGTGGGCACTGTGGAGGGGTGGGATATGCTTGAAAAGTAGTTGGGGAGTGGAATTACAGGTCTCAATAGGGGGAAGGAATTCCTCCAAAACTGATTTATGTGATTAACTGTACACCTCAGTAAATTCACTGAAAATCATTTAATTGTACACTTAAAATGGAGTGTTGGTTGTACGTAGGTACAGTTAGAGCACTATGTATGTACTCTCCGGACTACTTTGACAGAGTAGGTTTTTGAATGTAACAAGATAAGTCAACTTGAGTGGTAATATATTTTGGGAAATCAGAAAAAAAAAATGTGGAGCTGCCCCTGATGCTGCTGCTTTCCAGATTGTAATAATCTATGTCGTTTTACTTCCTGAGTTGTGCATGAAAATCAGAGAAACTCACATAAAGGAGCCTCCCACAAATTCCACACTGTCCCTCTGCAAGCCCCCAGTGAATAGGATAACATGAGAACTTGAGGATTTGGCTCACCTGGCCTCTGGAGTGGTCCTAGGTGGTTGGGCACCTATCTCACTTGGTGGAGATTACACATAGATCAATATGAATTGTAAGGGGGATACAATGCATTTCTCAGTAAAGGAATAAAATAACATGTCAAAGTTTGTCCCTCACTTGGGTTACTCTTTCTGGCTAATTTCCATTTTCTTGCATTTGGACTGCAGCCAGACCCACATGTCTTTCAAAGCCCAGAGATGGGATGGTGGTTACCATTAGTCCTCAGAGGCTCCAGTTAACTCTGGAGGCTGCCACATGCAAGAGAAGAGTTGGCAATCTCTGATTAAAGGTAAAACTTCACTTAAATATTTTCTCTTTCAGAGGTACAGGTATGACAAAAAAGGGTATTGAAGTTATAGTTTCAGAATCCACTGCTTATAAAGTATTCCTTTGTGTGTGTAGACTCATTCATGTAGGAATCTACCATAGCAGCCACTTTATATTATGAAATTGAAGCAAAAGGAATTTCATAAATAAGGAACTGTGATGTGATAGGACTAATGAGTGGGGTCTGAGGTCCTAAATGTAAATCTTGACTACGTTGTGTATGTAATGGTTCTGCAAGAATATCTGGCCCCCACCTTTAGCATCTATTTTCAGAAGAAATTGAAAATAGGTCTAGGACAGTCCCTGAAAGGCAAAGTTTAAAAAAAATTAGTCTGAGAAGTGTGGAAGGACCACCAAACCATGCCATGTTTTGATGGTCATGGGCAGGACCTTCTCGTCAGCACCTGCAGTTCCAGGTGGCCCAAGTCTGCAGTCTACGAGAATGGTCTTAATCTTCCATCCCCTGAGGTGGCTCCGAGTACAAGTCAACCTGACCAGGAGAACACTTGGGCGAACTATCTAAAGTACAAAAATCATGGCTTCTGTGACACTAAACTTTCCAACTCAAACAGGAGAATAAAGAATCCTGAATCCAGATGTGTTGTCCACAGTGTTAAACAGCCGGATGTTGGGAAACAGCTGTCTCTGATTGATTTATCTCTTCCAATTTTTATCCAGATATATGCCAACATGAAGATCCAGCTGGAGAATCTTATTGCAATCTCCTTCCTCTTATAATTTCTCTGTACGTGCTGGTGGCAATAAAAGGCCATGGGGATGGGAGTCGTGAGTGGCAAGCCACAGCACTAATACTCTTTTGAAAACTGAGACAGAGGGAAGGATACTGATCACCTCTGGTCTGCCACATGACACCTTACAAGAGAGGAAAAACTTGGGAAGCCTGACTCCACTGAGCTTCCTCACCATAGTCAATCGCTGTTTGGGACATGTAATCTCAAGCTCAAGGCTTCTGAGACAGAATCACCTGGAAGTGCTAAACATACATATTCCAGGTTCCTGCCCTGTGGAATCAGAAGTTCTGGGCCAGGAAGTATGCATTTTGAATAAGTTCCTGATATGATTCTTAAGTACTGCAAAATTGGAGGACTTCAGCATATTTGAGCCTAGGCACTGTGCTGCAGGCATTGTGAAGATCCACTCAACTGCTCAACCACAATGAAGTAACATTTATTTAAGTCAGAAAATAGCCCCCAAATCACTATCCCAGTGGGCTGTCCATTCTGCCGGCTTTTACCTCCAAATTCCAATCTGCTATTGCGACCTGTCATTCATGTTATTCCTGGGGCCTGTCCATCGTTCTTACCTGGTTTCCTGGCTCTGCTTAATTCCAGGAACATAAAATCTTGAAGTAGCAGAGCTAGAAGGGACTTTAGAGGTCAACTTTCCAACAAATAGGTACTGAGAGTCTAGCATTATTTTAAAAAGCTCAGCTCTGAGAAGCCAGAGCCATATCTATCCAGAGGCAACATCATCTAAAATAAGCAATAGATGTATTATGCTCTTTTTTATCATTCTGTTTGTGCCTAGTTCTCCATGAGTGTAGGTTCTGTGTATTATCATCATTATAATCCCATGAACTTAGTCCAGGCCTGCATATTACAGGCTTATAGCAAAAAGCTGTGTAATATAGGAAAGAAAGATGGAAATGATTCTCTGAAACAGAATTCAGAACTATCCCTATTTCTCCTTACTGATTAGTAACCTGAATTACCTTCTACCTCAGATGCTTCTAATTCTCCTCTCAGTGCCAATGCGTATATCCATCACTGGCTCCTCATAAATGTCTCACTGAACCTTCTAACTCACCTTTTATTCAGGTCCCAGAATTCACCCTGCAGGTCTAGTTTGCCTGTCAGTTCTCGGTATGGGTTGTTTTCTTCTTCACACAAGTCAAAAACATGGTGGGTTTTACCCCTCAATTCTGCCATCACTATCGGAGGTATTCTTTTCTTTTAAAAATGGCCTCAACAGGTCAGTTGTGGTGGCTCGCACCTGTAATCCTAGCACTCTGGGAGGCCGAGGAGGGAGGATTACTTGAGCTCAGGAGTTCAAGACCAGTCTGAGCAAGAGCAAGACCCTGTCTCTATTAAAAATAGAAAAAATTAGTCAGATGACTAAAAATAGAATAAATTAGCCAAATGTGGTGGTACACACCTGTAGTCCCAGCTACCCGGAAAGCTGAGGCAGAAGGATTGCTTGAGCCCAGGAGTTTGAGGTTGCAGTGAGCTATGATGACACCACAGCACTCATCCAGGCAACAGAACGAGACTCTGTCTCAAAAATAAATAAATAAATAAAATGCAAAAACAGCCTTAACTA
>CAUYRT010001935.1:0-18293 GCA_963574885.1 Lepilemur ruficaudatus
TACACAAATCAGAGGCATTCATATACGCCAAAAATAGTCAAGCCGAAACTCAAATCAAAAAGGCAATACCTTTCACTATAGCCTCCAAAAAAATTAAATATCTAGGAGTAAATTTAACAAAAGATACGAAAGACTTATACAGGGCGAATTATGAAACACTAAAAAAAGAAATTGTAGAAGATGTAAGAAGATGGAAAAATTTGCCTTGTTCATGGATTCGTAGAATCAATATTGTTAAAATGTCTATATTACCTAAAGTGATCTACAGAATAAATGCAATCCCCATCAAAGTACCACCTTCATTCTTTACAGAACTAGAAAAAATAATTCTTCACTTTGTATGGAACCAGAAAAGACCTCATATAGCCAAAGCAATCTTAAGCAAAAAGAATGTAAAGGTTTTTATGGTTAAGAAAATAATGGCAGAAGAAGCAAGCCAATCAGAAAAGCCTTACAATGTTCTTTACAAATTATACTAGAAAATATAAATGAGGATAACTGTTAGATTACCTCTTAAGTATGCTTTGCTTGATCAGATTCTTATAAACGGCTGAAAAAAATTTGGACAGATAGGGGAAGTTATATAACCATGTTTTTAACCTAAAGTAAACTGTATACAGCTTTGTTCCTGATTTTTCCAATTTCCTTCAACCTAGTGGCTCTGCAGAGAGTTTCCTACTCTATTTCAGACTAAATCAGTTCAGCATCTTCCCAGGCCTCATGTGAACAAATATGAAAGATCTGAAAGTAAGGCTGCTCAATACAATGGGGGCTCATTAACATTGTTTTAACAAGCCTCAGCTTATGCAAGTGGTTGTCTAACATGCAGCTCTAATTTGAATCCGCACTTCTCAGCATGGTAATGAGAGCTCTGCTGAATGCCAGTGTTTGTGCATATACATGAGCACTCTGCATTTAATTCAATCAAGAAAATAGAAACTTTCAGACTTAAGCTCAGTTTGACTTTGGATTAACAATTCTGACAACACTAAAGAGTCCCATATGAACTCACACACCTCAAGGAGAGTTTAAGAGGACATCATGAAATAGTGTATGATCACCATTTACTTTAAAGGGAGAAATATTTAAAGTTCTTTTTTGGGGGAGGAATCATAGTTTCTGTTTCATCACTGCATTGCTAATGTAACCTGTACTCATGTGTGGTTTAAGAGTAAGAGCACAAAGTACCTTATTAATATCAGTTTTGCTACACAGAGCCATGTGGCCTTAACAAGTTACTCATGAGAATTCACAAATGCAAAACATCTCTCTACAATATAATTGCTAACTTTGGAAAATAAAATGTACATTGAATGATTAAATAAATATTACTTTTATTTAGAATCGATCAAGCAATGAAAATACAAATATGTTATAGCATTAATATTGTACGGAATATTTTGAGACATAAATTTTACAAATATTAAATCACATAAATATTTTAAATAAAACTACTATGGAACACTAATTTTTTTACTACAAATAAAACATAACATTTTATTACTTCTGAAGGTTTGTTGTTTAACAGGGGATTTATTAATAAAACGCACAGAAAAGTAAATATTTTAGAGCATATATCTTTAGGCTTAGAATTATAAAAGAAAATGCTTTCCTTTGCTAGGAAAATAATCTATTTAGATAAGAAGGATAAAATCCTATTATGGCAAAAATAAATTGAAAGTTTTCATTACTTATATTGAAATTTCATCTTTGCCTTCTATCCCTTAATAACATATGACATATTGTTCAAATATTTAAATGTTTTTCCTTTGTTTATTTGTTGGTGAACTCAATTATAAATTTTATCCATGTTCAAAGCCAGATTAAAATAATTAATATGCAAAAGATATTTTCATTCTTTTTCCCAAAATTCTCTTTATTCTTTAAAACTTTACAATGATTCTCCATTTTACTCACAGTCAAAGGCAAAGTTCTTATAATTGTCCATAGGCTTCTACCATGTATTCTATAGTTAGCCTCCCCAGCAGCCCCCATAAAGCCCTGTGAAATATTCTCTGGTTACTTCTCTTATTTATTTATTATTTGTGCATACTACAGGAATACAAATGTTTAAGTTATGTGTATTGTCTTTGCCCCACCCAAGTCAGAGCTTCAAGCATGTCCATCCCCGAGATGGTGCTCACTGCACCCATTAGGTGTATATATACCCATCCCATCCTCCTCCCTCCCATCTGCCCAATACCAGATGAGATGAATGCTATGACTATATGTGCACATAATTGTTGATCATTTAATATGAATTTGATGGTAAATACATGTGGTCCTTGTTTTTCCGTTCTTGGGATACTTCACCTAGTAGAATGGGTTCTAGCTCTATCAAGGATAATACAAGAGGTGTTAGATCACCATTGTTTTTTGTGGCTAGGTAGAACTCCATGGTATACATGTACCACATTTTATTAACCCACTCATGTATTGATGTGCACTTGGATATTTATAGCACACAATTCACAATTGCAAAGATGTGGTTACTTCTCTGGTTCCCTCCCTTATCTTATCCTTTACTTATTTTCTTCTGACCCGTCTGCTTCATTCAAATTGTCACTGGCTATTCCCTCTACCTGAAAAGTTCTTCCACCAAATATTCTCATGGCTAGCCTCCATATCCCTTCAAGTCTTTTGTTGCATGTCATTTTTTTCCAGTAAAGCCTAGTCTGGCACACCATATTTGAAATTGAAACTCCCAAACTCTGCCCTGTACTCTGGTCCTCCTTACTTGGTTGTACTTTTATTCTTCCTTTATTTATAGCAATAATTATTACATAGTGTAATTTATTTAGTTTTATGTTTAATACATCTGTGTGCTTCATTTCCCCAACTAAAATGCATTAAGTATATTAAGTAATATACTTATTAATTTTCTTATCAGTTATTGTTTCCCTACCAGCAATATAAGGTTTTTACAGATAGCAATATATGTTTTTTATTTATTACTGTATTAGTTACATTTTCATACTGAATCTTTCATAAATTATTAAATTTTCCCAAGGAAAAAATCAAATATTAAATATCAAGTTTATCCTTGTATTTTTAATGGATTACTTTATATATTTAGTTGCTACATCATTTAGTTCATACCAGATATTGTATTGACTATGTAAAGTTTTCTCTTTTAATCCTTTTTATGTATTAATGTTAAATTCCACCTGAGATTGATATAGTTATAGTTATTATAGTAAATAAAATTCTAGTTGTTTACCATGATTTTCAAACTTTTATTCTAAGTCAATGTGTTTCTTATAATTGGAATGTAGCCAGCATTCCATTTTTTTAAGCTAACACAATAGCCTCTAATTAAGTGGAAAGGATTAATGAAGTTTTCTTTAGCATAATAACTGTTATAATTAATATTCTTAATTTAACTTTATAGCTTATTACTCATGTTACATTTTTCCCTTTTCCTTACAATTAGGATTTCCTGAGACAGTTTAATACTTACATGTCTTTCCTTTAGGTAATTGTTCTTTTAATTTTGGAGCTCTTATTTAGAATATATATCAAAATTTCCTAGATAGATTGTTCTTATCTATTTTATTTATATTTAAAATAAAGTGATAGCTGTATAAAGTATTTACATATATATTCTATTATTTATATACAAGTTGGAATTACATGTATATTCCATTATTAATGGAATTTATATATGAATAATGAAATTCATGTTTAAATATGTATAAAAGCTTCATTGTTTACTATATTCTTCTCAATTTGTCATCTTTGTCCAAGTCAGAACTGCTGTGCTGTTTAAATTTTTCAAATTATTTTTGGGGCATAAACTTTTTCTCAAAATAGGGCTCTAATGTAGTTCTACAGACAATGTGTTCTCTAAATACTTGCATTTCCTTTTGATAGCCTCACTTTGACTGATTTCTTCATTTAAGGATCATGTTCCTATTCTTTCTTTAGCCTGTTTTCTAATATCACAACTGGGAAAAGAGTAACTCAATGCTAGTATGAATTTTTTGTTTATTTATTTTTCACTTACACTTTCTGCTTGGAAGCTTATGAGACTATTATGATGTTTTTCCTTTGAGATCAAAGCATTTATAATTTATGCCTAGAACATCTATTTTTTAATAAATCCAGTCTTGAATTTATATATTGAGGTATTTTAATCTGACAAAATGAGTTCTTACCAATCTCAAGGAATTTTCTTCTATTTCTTGTTTGATTATCAGCTTCCTACACTTGTTTCATTTTGTCTTCTGAATTTATCATCCAAGTTTTTAGCCTTATCATTTTAGATTTCTCGACATATATATATATATACACACACACACATATATGTATGTGTGGCTCTGTATGTATATATGTGTGTGTGTGTGTGTACGTATTTTATTTCAAACTATTATATCGGTGCAATTGTTTGTAGTTACATCGATTGCTTTTGTAATGCTTGAGTCAGGATTAAACATGTGCCCGTCACCCAGATAGTGTTCATGGTACCCAATAGTTAGGTTTTTGTCCCTCCCCCCGCCCTCCTCCCTTCTGCTTGATTTCCTTTGAGATTTATTCCCCTCTATGCACATATGTGCTCACCAGTTAGTTCCAATTTAATAGTTAGTTCCAATTTAATAGTGAGTACATGTGGTGTTTGCTTTTCCGTTCTTTAGATACTTCCCTTAGGATGATGGTCTCTAGTTCCATCCAAATTGTTTCTTGTACGTCATTTTCCAGGCCATGGACATAGGACACTCTCTCATTTAACACAGTTTTGGTTAATTGAATATGTATGTTTCCTTGATTTTATGAATTTGGGTGAGGTTTTTTTTTTAGCAAAAGTGAATTAATTACAACATTGTGGAGAGACTATAGAATATGCAGCTAATGTTTTTATTTTATTTTTTAGCTTAGAAATAGATGTAATATGTGAATTTAATGCCTTAAAATTAAAAGCTAACATTTTTCAGCATCCCAAAATTGTAAACATTTTTTGTTATCCAACTGTTAAAATTGTGACCATTTTAAAACATAAATGTTAAAATATACACATTACAAATTACAGTGTGCTTATCTTTATGAAAAGAGGAACCACCAGACTCGATTTAAAAAATGGAGTATCATTGAACTATTTTCAGACTGATGAGTTTAGTGAGGCATTAAGTTTAAGAGAATTTCATAAATCATTTGGTTATGCCTAATCAGAAAAGTTATATGTAAAATACAAAAGTAGTCCCAGTGGAATTTTGAACACCAAATGTTCCACGGGCATATTTCTATAATTTTTAATCCCTTTTCACATAACTTATGATATATATATATATACATATACATATTTGTTTTCCTTGCAATTTAAAATTTTAAAAATTATCACTATTTTGCTTTAAGAGAATACAAGAAATATGTGCAAGATGTTTACTTCCTCAATGTTTTATTAAAGAAAATGTTTAAACTGTTTATACTGATGGCACTGATAAAAATTTTAAAGAGCAAAACTTAAACTTACATGTAAAAAAATGTAATTCACTAGTATGGTAATCTGGCTTATATGAAAATAGTGCATCAAATAATTCAAGACACTGTATCTTTATGCATATGCAACATATCCTTCTGCTATGGCTTAGTGATGTTTAATGCAAATCATGCAAAGTGCAGTTTCAGCAGAAGTCATCACCATTCTTAAAACAATAAAAATCTTTATCTCTTTAGGTTGAACCAATAATATGATAACCATCAGTGAAGAACAACACACACCTTTTCAAAGGTATTATATTAATAGTAGAATGAAATTTTTTTCTCTCTAGATGTAGCAAAGGAATATTAGAAAACATAATCTGTTACCAATTACAGTAACCACAAGACATCTAGGGAATTGTGGATGAAGGAGGATAAAATTTATTAACATCCCTGTGTCTGACAAATATATATTTCCCACATTGTAAAGATATCTAATAGATTATACCAGCAAATTTTGAAATATTCACAAAGATTTGTTTAAAAATGAGTGCCTCTGATAAATAATATGGTATATAAAAAAAGAACATTGTGTGAGCTACTGCTTTACTACTTGATCCTTAATTCATGGATTTTACTTTTGAGAAGAAAATGATGTGAAAGGTTGAACATTGCATGTTCTGAAGTTTGATATATAAAATATTATAAGCTGAAATTATTTATAAAAAAGAAAAATGTGTAAATTCATTGTTATATAAAAATATAATTACTTTGTGCTTTTCTCATTTTACTAAAAGTACTAAGCAATTTATAAAGAAAAGCAATCTACAAAAGAAGATTATTACATGGAGAAGACAAGTTTTCTCTATCCACAATGTGAATTGAAGATGTAAAAACATATAAACCTCCATTTTTTTTAAAAAAATTAAGCAGGAGTATTTAAAGGGAAAGGTAACAGTTTTTATAGATATTCTCTTGTAAATGTCTTATTTAAGTTTTATTAAAATAATTCATATTGATTTCTGGCTTCCACTTAGGATAGAGAAACTTTGAACAAGCATCACTTCCATCCTAACAACAACATCAATGACAGAATTTGGACATTCTGCACCACCACATAGAGCACAGGTTCAAATAACCTTTTTTAAACTGACTTGACAGCTCACGTCTTGTAAAGCACTTTATCAAAATTAACATTTCAATTTACATGGAATGACCAGGTATGATTTGAAAAATATATATATTAAGTCATATTTTAAGATAATATTTTACAATAATATTATGATTGAAGTTTGCAATACTTTTGTAATAGGAATAAATTGCACATGGAAAAATTTGAATAATTATGTTGTATTCCGATATCAGATACCTCTGTTCTTTGGATGTTGGCCTCCCAAGGCAAAATTTTCTGATCTGTAACCTAACAGTGCCCAGAAAAACAACCTAATCTTCTAGTGTTCCGCATAGCAAACCACATTGGTAGAGGAGACATAAGAGGAAAATGTAGGATGACACTATTGCTTAATATCCTTAAGAAAATAAATAGGTGGCTAGTGTGCACTCTTTTGGCCCTTACCTTTCTTCTTCATAAATATCTTAGAACATGAGGTCACCTTGATAATGGAAGTAAAGAGCTAATGTTGGCAGAACAGAGATATAAAAGAACCATGGGTTTCTGATACCACCATGAGATTCTAGTAAATTTATTAATTTTGATCATAGTTTGAGAAAAAATGTAATAATAATCTTGTTAAAGCTAATATTTCTAGTCACTGCTACTAGCAGGCAAACATAATTCTTTACTATATATACATAATGATAAGAATTTTGAATTTTATCTTATAAGTGAAATGTAAAGATGTAGATGAATAGTAAGTAGGCTTGCAAACTGATCAGATTTATGACTTAAAAAAAATCACATTAACTATATAATGGAGAATAACATGGATCAGAGAAGGAATGGACATGGAAAGCGTGAGGGTTGCCTATACCAGATGAAGGTAGTTTGTTTTTAATTTGTGATTTAAGGGGTTTAATGGCAGTTTTTTTTACATATTGGTGAAGTCTAAACTTTTCACATAAACGATGATGGTAGTTTTGAATGGCTATGGGCCATCCACAGTGAATGGCAGTGGAGACAAAGAAAACCAGGCTAAATATGATAACTTATATTATTGGAAAAAGATCAATGAATGGAAACTGCAATTGAGAAACAAAACCTAGTTGTAACCATTCATCTAGACCTTCATTCTATTAACTCCTGTGCAAGCTGTTGACAACAACATCTGTATGATAAAGTCCCTTGGTTTCAACAGTGAGTAATCCCAAAGGCAGTCAGTAATAGTTATCCATGTAAGTCTTCAAATCTTCTTGCCTCTGACTTCCATGTGTTGGACAAGTGAAATTTTCAGTCTTTTCTGCAATCCTTCCCTTAACATATTTGTGGAAGTCCATAGAATACCTATATAATATGAATTATCAATAGATGGTATGATTTTGGGACCCTGGAGTATGGCACATTCTTTTTAATGTCTAATTGCTCTGAAATTACACTCATGGACATTTTAATATTCTAATATGGCCATCTGTATCACTTACCAATTTCCTCCACAGAGGTTAGCTGGAAAATTCATATGCCTATGTCTGTACCACTATGCATTTTATGAACATACAGTGAGTGAGCTGTCAAATTACAATGTCTGGCACATAGTGGGGAATACATGTCAGTTCTTTCAATTAGAAAGTAACTAACACAAACCAATGTTTTACTGATTATTCTGCATAATGAATAAGGCACTAACTAAATTTCAATGTATTTCAAATTTAAAAATCATAATAAAGAAAGAGTAAATTTAGATTTAATCCTGTTCATTCCCTTGAATACTCTAATATTTAGTAGTTAGTTGTTGTAGCCAAGAGAGAATGCACTAATAATGTAGAAATAATGCAATTTATAAAATTAATCTTTAGATCTCCCCACAGAGACTTTTTGAATTTCATCACATTGGATGAACATTTTTATTTTAAATTTGCTTGAATAGGTATTTCCTACAGTAAAGTGAATGATCTCAAAGGTAATTGCAAAACTAAACATGAAGTGGAACTACAGATGTAAAATCAAAATCATTACAATATTTTTCACTTGATGTAAATAAGGTGTATTTCAAAGGAACAATAATACAGCTACCAATGGAATTGGAAAAGTGTTAAACATGGAATTTTATTTTTCCAATTTCATAAGCCATAAAACTATATTTGAGACTATGGTTATTTTCTCAGTAGGTCATGTTTTTTTTATTTTAAATTATTGTCAAGAAATTTCTAGAACTCAGTGGCAGAAATGTATTGAAACTCTTGAAGAACAGCTACCCACGAGAAAAAATACATGTATAAAATGCATTAGAGAAATTTCATCTCAAAGTCAGTAGGCAATTATACTTTGAAATGTACATGGGCTAACTAAAATTGCATTACTTTGTATGTTGTTTCTATTTCAAACTGAGTGACAGATAAGAACTTGGAGGATGGATAGAAAAGGAGAAGAATGTGACGTGGGTGTATTATAATGTGTAATTGTGTGTTTTCATAACCATTTTCCCAAAAATATTGTATGCTATTAACCTGTTGACCAGTTCAACTAATTCCTCCTAATGGCATAATGGACATGTTGCATAGTTTTAAAAATTTTCTTGTGAATGTCCTAATTAGCTTTGTTATTGTTTGGTAAATCATTAGAATGCTAAACAGCAAGACAAAGCTTCTCTGTTGAACAATATGTTCCACCAACAATGTCACTCTCTGATCACACTTCCAGTTCCCCATGCCACCTGCACCCCTTGCCACAATCCAAACCACTGCTGGCACCAGCAAACCTTTCTATCTTTTTATCTTTCTTCTCTGCACCCCCAGCCTTATAATTAGTGTCCCTTTTTTCAGTTAACTCTTCCTTCTATCCCCAGTGGTGATATCATGTACATTATTTTCTTTCCTTCATGTTTCATATGCATGAATATCAGGCCTTACACACTGAGTAGTCCAATACACATATTTAATAAATTCTCTCATACATTCAAGAAGCCAACCCTTTGGAAGAAGAAAGTTTACGCTTTAAATGTGTGATTTGCCTCTTCTGCTTCATTCCCATAATCCTGTTACTCCAACTTCACTTGTTCATTGTTGTTTTCTGCATTCTCTATAGTCCACAACCTTCTTTGAAAATGAGAATCAAGAAAAGTAAAAATCAAGTAAAAAGAAGAATGAATTTTAAACAGAAAATTTTAAAAAGTCATTAAAGAAGTCTGATACATATATATATATAAAAAAAGAAGTTCTCAAAGTGGGGTGTGCAGTGCTTTGTAACCATCTGAGATGTCCAGCAATTCAAACCAGCTTTTCTACTGTCACTGCCCAAATATTAAATGGCTGTCCTCCAATTCTTAAAACTTTTAATGGTTATACTCTGTTCTTTAACTTTGAACTATTGTGAATTCCTGACCTTGTCTACAGTGCCTGATTTCTATCATATATCTTAGTGACTCCCAGGTGGGGGAAGGGGAGATTGTGAAATTTTTGTTACCAGAGGCAAACCATTAACTATTCTTGTACAATTATTCCTGAAAATTCTCTATTATCTTTCCTACATGAAAACTGCACCCCCCAGAATTAATTGTATGTTATTTAAAAATTATAATTAAAATTAAATTGTATTCTCTATCTCCACAAAGAATTAGGGACAACTCATGTATTCTGGCTCATTCTCATGATCATTTTTAATATACTTAATTTTAACTTTATTAAGTTTCACCCCCTTTCTCAATTTATGCTAATTACTTATGATGTGTACTTTTTGCCTAAATTTTATTGTGTCCTTACTGCTTTCTTTAAAAGCTTTCTGAGATGACTACTTTGTCATGATCCTTACCTTAATGACAGGCAGTAAGATAGTTTTTGTCTTTATTTAGTTATTCCTGTTATCATATACATTAATATCTTATTTTGAACCTAAGGTATATTCATTTTTTTAAAAACATCTGTCTCTAACATGTGATCCTGTTTAATCTATTCTCCTTTTGTACTGCTCAATGTGATAACTATTATTTATGCATTTATATTCTTATTAATTTTATTAAATATGTAAGGTCCTAGGTGGCAAACATGGAATCTATACAATTTTTATTTGTACAGTACCTGTAATAAGCTGAGATTTTTTTCCTTGATCTTATTTACTTAATATATATGTAGATAATATCTTTTATTCATTTTAACCTCTGATTTATACCTATGAAAATCCATTATTTTAGACTCATTTCACTGAAAATAACTCTCCAGACTGTTACTTTTTCAAAGGCAATCATAGACCAAGAGTTTAATTATGCTTCTTACTTTAGTGTTTTGCATGATTTCCTGAGCACAAAATCAACATTCATTAAATATTTGTTGTGTACATTAATGAAGCAGATTACAAAACCCCCAAAATACCAAGTGAAATTGGTTATATAGCAAGACATAACCAATTTTATTGGACTTATTTTTCATTAACTGAGAACGACAAGCTCTGTATCTTTCTCTGTCCTAGATAGTTGTACTAGCAAAGGGTTTTGTCTCAAGCAGGACTAATATGACCTTAAAATACTGCATTTAGAAACATTTTTTTTTCCTGCCTGAAATACAGCACTTATTGAAAGTCTAAATTAAATACAAGTGGAAGTGCTTTTATGAAATTCTATTATGGCTCAAAATTGAAGTCTAATAAGAAAGCCCATCATAGGACAGTACTAGATGGTAATTCATGAGCTACTGACATTTCAGGTTTTAGTCCTTCCTGCATAGGAAACCAATTATTACCCAAATGACAACATATTTCTAAGTCTTTTATTGCCAAGAACTACATATTCAATCATTCAACTTTTGAGTATTCTGTGGCTCTCTTTTCAGCCCTATTTATTGTTGTACGTGTGTGCACTTTCCAAACTGTCATTTGTGCATATGGGAGAAACAAATGATTTATTTTTTATTTATTGTTTTAAGAAATCTACTTGTTCTAAGGGGAAAAAGTACTAGTTTTCCTCCAAATAGTAGTAAGAAAGTTAATTGTAAGTAGTGAAATAGTACATTTCTGAAATGTTATGTTTAAGCAAAAATCAGGTATGGTTTAAAAACAAGTCAAATAAGGGATATTTTCATTTATTTGCTATAATAGCTACCTAGAAGAAAAAAATAAATAGCACGAACAGCTTATAACCGTGTTTTTCAACATATATCCAAGGAACCCCTTCCTTAGATTATTAAATATGTAGCTTTCTGGGCTTCATCATTTTTTCTTAAAGTGGAATTCAGACAATTTGCTAATCATTCTTAAGCTAAAGTTTATAAACACTGATTTATATCATATCATTGGTTTTGTTTGTTGATTGATTTGGGGTTTTTGCTTTTTTGTTTTTCTTTTGTTTATTCTGTGTAATTATGAGATAGCATGCTTGGGAAAATGATTTTCACTTACCCAGTCTTTCAGTATACACTTAGCAATATTCTGGAGTTATTATTACCTGGTAGTTTGTACCTGGAAATCTCAGACCATAGTTTATAAAATTGTCAGAAAGGGCCAAACAGGAAGATATCAGGAGAGTAGGATGGTACACTCTTTTCAATGAGATGTTAGTGTCAGGATGATCTGTAGTTTTGGTGTGATAAAGAAAATATATATATATTTATACATATGCAATTATGTATATATATAAATCTATAGTTATATTTATATATATAATTGTCTTTTATGTTTATTTAGATGGCTACCATTTCACTAAGCACCACATTTTATTATTTTTCAATTACTAATTGATACCATATTAAAAAATAAATGCTGTGTGAGCTAAGATAAAGCCATAGCCATAAGGCAAAGCTACAATTAAACATGACTAAAGTAAGACTGTAAATAAAGTTTCCCCAGTACCCTGTGAATTTTTTGAATTCACAAGAAAAATATATTTATATATTTATTCAAGAAAAATATATGTATATTTAATGTGTCAGTAATGTTGCAATAGTTTAAAAATTAACCTTAAAATAGAGTTAGGTTTTTAAAAAGGTAATGAGGTGTTTGCTAGATTAATTAGAACTCAGGCAGGAAATAGCATAGATTATATAAATATAGCATATGACAAATGGCATAGCACATGGTCTTTTAATGCACTATTAAATTGCAACTGTCTTGGGTAAAGAAATATACATAAAGACTGTCAGGAGAACTTAAAGTAATATATCATCTTCTCATAAATAATAGTTACCTGTCAACACGGAACTGCTTTGTGTGCAGTAATTCAAGTTAAAGAGTAGTGTTTCAATTGCCAGTGTACCTGCACTGTTTCAGTATATATATTTTTAAATCTAGTTTCAAAAGCACTTAAGCCACTACTTATAACTAACAATAAAAGAACATGCATGGTTTAGACAGGAGAGTTTTACTCTCATATAATTTTTTAAAAATCATATGCCTGGTTTCAGTGCATCAAGTTATATCCCAGGTAGCCACCTGGTAGACATTGTGAAAATTTGAGTTGAACTAAAATTATTTTATTTTATTTGCTCTCATCCTATTTCAATAAAAGATTGCTTTATAACATTATCATTTATTAGATACTTATTTAATCCTTACAATGACTTTTATATGAAATACAGAGTCATGACGATATATTATCTTGATTTTTCTGTTGATAATAATGACCACAAAGATTCAATAACTTACTCCATGAAACAAATCAAGTATTAGAATTTGAATTAAAACCCATTTCTGTTGAATTCTAAAGGCTTAGATATTTTCAAAACACTATATGCTTCTTTCATATTCTATGTTGAATGATGAAGAAATAATTATTAATAAAAGTGAAAATTTTAGAGATTCTGACCAAGCTTGCATTACTAAAAGTAATTCTGATTATATATTTAACTGGATATTGAAACTTGGATTCAATAGAAATGTAATAAAGTTTAGACACCTATAGATATTAAAAAAGAATTAAAATATTTAGGTTTATAGAAAGGTTGAGTAGATTTATCATGTCCAACTATGACCAACACTAAATGTGTTTTACAAGAAAGCATAAAAGAGAAACTTTAAACTCTAGTACTAAAGTATATATTGGTGAGCAGAGCATTACCACTATTGAAAAGAACTTTTGAGGCTGAGCTCAGTGGCTCACACCTGTAATCCTAGCACTCTGGGAGGCCAAGGTGGGAGAATCGTTTGAGGTCAGGAGTTTGAGACCAGCCTGAGCAAGGGCAAGACTCCATCACTACTAAAAATAGAAAATATTAGCTGAGCGTGGTGGTAAGCACCTGTAGTCTCAGCTACTCAAGAGGCTGAGGCAGGAGGATTTGTTGAGCCGAGGAGTTTGAGGTTGCTGTGAGCTAGGCTGGCACCATAGCACTCTAGTGAGGGCCACAGAGTGAGACTCTTTTCTCAAAAAACAAACAAACAAAAAAACCCCCTCTGTATCTCTATTTGTAAGCTAGTGGTGAAAGAGCGATATTTCCACTGGAATGGATTTCCTGATTTCAATGAGGATGATGAAGTCCCAGAGTACCAGAATCAGCACTTGGAAGCCAGAGACATAAATATGGTTATTATAATAAATAGCAGAGTCAGAACAATCATCAGAACTGTAACCAATAGGTAATTAAAATGTTGACAAATCAGTCATGATATCCTAGGACAAAAATAAATAGATATCTCATACCATTTCTGCTGGGACAGTATAAAACTTTTTTTCCCTTTTTCTGTCTATCAAAAATTTGAAAAACAGAGCAAGATTTTTAAAAAAGTAATAATAACAAAACTTGAGCCATAAAATGATATATGGTCCCTACAAAATCTTGCAATTCTCTGTCATTTCAAATACTTGGAACTCCCTAAAATAATGAGGCACTACCCTTGAAAAGGCACACTACACTTCCAACAAAAATTATTTTGTAAATCTCCCACCTGGCATCCCTTGAAAGAATTTGTATCACAACCAGAGTAACCACACCAGAAAAGAAATAAATAAATAAATAAATAAGCAAGCAAACATTTTAGCAATTAGTGACTCAAAGCAAATATTGATAACTTAAAAGCCAGAAGGCCTCTAGGACAAATTGAATTTGGCCTGCTTATGTTATTATTATTCAAGTAGTTCTATAAACATCATCTGTGATTATTTTCCCATTTTTCTGGATGTATAGTTGGAATGGGTATACAAAACCACTGACAGCGTCTTCCTCTTGGCTCTGGAACACACATAAGTGTCTAGCTCATATTGCCTATCGACATTATTATGCAAAAGAAACACTTCACCATTGAAAGAATCATTGAAATTAATTACTTCATTAAAGATTGGAAAGAAGGAAGAATCATGAAATTTTTATCACAACTCCACTTAAATTGCCTGACTGAATTATTATAATCTCCAATTGTATTGTAATTATAGTGACTTCATTTGCAGTTGGTATTAGAGATGTGGTTTCTTTTTTTACAGTTACAGCTTTAGCATTTTATATGTAGTAGTTGATTTGGATTCGTTAAACCCAATCAATAGGCCCAGCAAAAATAGCAGGCCACTTTGCACATTTGCCTCAGGACCCATCATCTTTCTGGATTAGGGAATTATTTATATTATAGAAATTTTGATCGACTCCTTATCCCACCTCAGACATCACTCAGATCCACTACACTGAGACATCATGCCAAGATAGTGTGGTGACCAGAAGTAGCACATACCTTCAGTGTCACTGGGGAAATATTGGTACCAAACTTTGAGAGATAAATCCTCCCCAAAGTGAAGAAGGAGTCTGTCATTTTAATAAAGTTATTTAAGGTCCTGTACTCTGTAACATGTTGAGATATCCCTTCCACAGAGAAGTGCAAATTAATTTCTTTTGAATCACTTACCCATGTGAAGCAGCACAATGCTTAAGCCTTCTTAAATTTGGAAGAAATACATAACTCTAATCCACTATTGCTTTGTAGAAGGCTATTAGGCTTGAGAAGAGGCACCAGAAAAAAATGGATGTTTGGCTTGTACTCACTTAGGGAATCCAATAATACTCACAGTAGCAGCCAGTGACAAGTTCTGATACAAAACATACAAGAAGCAAGTTTGGTGCAAAGTAATAATCTCTTCAACAAGTTTTTAATCTTCTTTAAACAAAGAGCTCTGGCTTATTATTAAGTCCTCATTGAGATTAAAAATGAGAACATGGAATAATAATTGACTGTGTGACCTAAGTCTCCATTATGAATTATATGCTATTTGACTCACTAAGCCAAAAATAAATGTAGTCAGCATCATTGCATGTTTAAGTGTTAGTGACTTGACCCAGAAGACATCCTATAGGTGCATGTGTCTGACTTTAATGGTTCCTCTTGTCACACTGCTATCTTTACCTTAATTCATAACTATGAATTGATTAGTTTCTTAAAACTAATTGACTCAGGAGGAAAAATAACAAATCTGATTTACTGATGGCATTGCCTAATTAAATACTACTATATTATACCTCCACTTAATGAAGGCTCTGAAAGAAAGAGGGAAAAAATGTTTGTTTGTAAAATAAGACAGTTATATCTATAATTAACTTTGGCTAGCGGAAGAGATCATCCAAGTATAGATCTATGCTGACTCCTGAGCTGTTGTAAATAATTTATTTATCTGGTCAGGGATTTGTAGGAACTAGATTAAGGGATAAGGAACTAGAATAAAAGATTGTAAAAATGAACTTTGGAGAACATTAAATAAGTAACTTGTTAAAATAAGGTGTAAATTGTGAGACTCTCTGTCCCATGTAAATGCTCAAGACTGGGATAGTCTCAATAATTATCTGAGTATGAATCTCTTCTTGGTGTATGCCAGTTGACTTTTTTCCCCACTCATCACAATATTCATGACAGTCAATGAACAAAGAAGGCAGAGAAGTGGGAAAGTAAGTTATGTATACAAAAATGTGATATAAACAATTTTTTACCAAAATTGTGCTGGCTACTGTCACTGCCGACTTCCTTACTTGCCCATAATAGTGACCAACTATAAGCTCCCAAATGCATATACTGGTGGCAAGTTGATTACATTGGACCCATACTATTATGGAAATAAAATAATTCATCTTACTATAATAGAATATCGACTTTCCTTTTGTTAGAACCATAATCCTTGCTTCTGCTGGAGCCAGTCTGGAAATGTACTGAAAGCTGCTTCATCTTATCCCATCCAGCCTTGTCTCTGACCACAGAACATTTTCTGATTAAAGCAAAAACATTATTTTTATGTTGAAGATTACAGAATTAATTGATTCCTCACTTCCATTCACTATCAGAAATAGTTGACCACAAATAATAGTCCTCTGACATAAACAATTGAGTTTATGTCAAGATGAGAGATACCACCTGATGAGTTTGATTGCTGTCCTGCAGGCTGTTGGCCATGCTATTAGACAGTACACTAAATAGATGCTGTTTCAACCATAGCCAACGCGCTAGAATTCAGAAAACCAGTGGCAAAAGTAGGAGTGAAGCTGCACACTATTTCCACCTCATAAAACTAAAAGATTTGCTTTCTGTCCACATGACTTTATCCTCTGCATTTTATAAGCCTTAGTATCTAAAGAAGAAAAGTTTATATTATGTAAGTTTGTAATTTATCCATTAAACTGAAATTTGGGTTTATTTTCCAGCCATTTGGGACTTCTCATGTCACAGATCAACCAGACAAAATAGGCGAATCCATTGCCTTGTACAGCTACTCACAATGTGCACTGCAGCTATTAGAACTGAGACTGCATTTTCTAAAATGCTTTAATACGTGCCAAATTATCATACATTTATTAACTGTATTTCAACTCCACTGAGTAAAAGTCAAGGGAATTTTTAAATTGTAAATCTAAATAGAGATAAGTTTATGTCATTTATAAATTACTCAGTTTATTAGAGAGGAAAACATATGATCCTCTTAAAGTCTAGAGTGACTGAAGAAAACACTTTACTAATGATGGGGGAATTAATAAGATGATGTCTTAAGAGTCTTAGTCATGATTATCCTAAGAATCAGAGAACTTCATGTTATGTAAATTGACAGAGAATAGCTTCCGAATTAGGGGGTGTGTGTGTGTGTCGTGTTGTATACCATATACGATCAAATTCTAGGATGGAAATTACTGAGACTGTAGAGAGCATAGTAGGTGAAGGCAAGCCCTCAAATATTGCGATTGGGAATTAAAGATAAATCAATTATAATTCCCCATGGTGAAATAGATGAGCTTCAAGAAGTTATTAAATGCATATTCAACTACTGCTGGCACATGTTTTCCAAACTGGTTTTCATTTCTGAAAATCTCTTCATAGATTTCTCAGCAAGATAACAATGCTCACGCACCCCTGACTTCTTAGGAAGTGTCTTACTGATGATGCCAGTGATTGAATTTGCAGCCTCTATCTCACCTTCTGATTCTCGGTGCCAAACTGTGATTTGCTAGACTTTAAATTACTGGGATATGTTCAGCTTTTTGATTTTTTATCACATATATTTGTGTATTTAGTGTTTATCTTACCTAATTTTATTTAAAGTATTTTATCCTGGTAGCATGCACATAAAACTATTCCCTGGTCTGTGAATATACTATCCTGCTGCTTTTATCCCTTTACTTTTTCACAATACTTTCCAAAATATAATTCATCACCCAGATGTGCACATGCATGCGTACACACACACGCGCAAACACAGAGGAATACCAAACGTAAGTATCTTTGGAGAAAAGGCCCCTTAAAATACTGTCATTCAAATATTTGCTCTCTATACTTCTGATAAAGGTCTGATAACAAGAATCTACCTAGAACTCAAAAGAATTAACAAGAA
>CAUYRT010001936.1:0-14478 GCA_963574885.1 Lepilemur ruficaudatus
CTACCCCTAGAAACCAGAATGGGAACAATCTGACCCTTCTACTTTCTGTTAACCATTGCGTCACACCTGTTCTGCTGTAGGACCAACTTTTTTTTTTGAGGGGGGGACAGAGTCTCGCTCTGTTGCCCTGGCTAGAGTGCCGTGGCGTCAGCCTAGCTCACGGCAACCTCAAACTCCTGGGCTCAAGCGATCCTCCTGCCTCAGCCTCCCAATTAGCTGGGACTACAGGCATGCGCCACCAAGTCCCCCCTGGGTAGACCGCAAGGCATTCGGAGCTCTTGTTTCAAAGCACTTAACACTAATGTAATTAAATAAGTATTTGTGTAATTACTTGTCTAGCTTCTCTCCCAATTATAAGCTCCACAAGGTGAGACATGTGTTTATATTATTAACAGCCATATCCCCAGCACAATGTCGGGCACAGAAGAGGTGCACAGTTAGCATCTGTTCATGATCCAACATTTGTATGACTGCCTCTCCCTTCCCAACAGCCAGTACACATGACCGCTGGGATTGCCTTATTCATTTTTATAAATCCAGAGATTAGCACAGCACCAGGTACATAAAATGCATTCAATAAACATTGATTGAATTAATTAAGGAGTGGTGAATCGGTGCCAATGGGAAACTACAGGGTGTTCCAAAAGTCTCCATGCAGAGGGACAATTTTGTAAAATTTTGTAATGAATATTTTGTAAATAAAAGTACATTTAGCTACAATTTCCCCTTTTCCCTATGTATGGCGACTTTGGCAGTCATATTAAGGCAGAGATCCAATAAGGATAAAAGGAGCAGATGGATCCTTTTTTTCTCTTTGGAACTCGCCACTCTCTAGCATCCCTTTTTAACGTTATCTTTTTTTTTCCTCATTCTTCAGACTCTTTGTGGTCCTAGCTCAGCCATTACCATTTCATCCATTGCCTGGGACAGTCTCTCTTTCATTCTGTTGATGCTGTCCTCCTGTTTTTTGTTTTGTTTTGTTTTGTTTGAGACAGTCTCACTCTGTGGCCCCGAGTAGAGTGCCGTCGCATCAGCCTAGCTCACAGCAACCTCAAACTCCTGGGCTCAAGCGATCCTTCGGGCTCAGCCTCCCGAGTAGCTGGGACTACAGGCATGCACCACCATGCCCGGCTAATTTTACTATTTTTAGTAGAGACAGGGTCTTGCTGTTGCTCAGGCTGGTCTCCAACTCCTGACTTCAAAAGCAGTCCTCCCACCTCGGCCTCCCAGAGTGCTAGGATTACAGGCGTGAGACACCACGCCCGGCCTGTCCTCCTGTTTTTAAACTAGAGGGCAATCTCAAGTCACAAAAAGTCAGCTCTCTGTGTGACATGTGCTCTTTGCTATCTGCAGGGCAGTCACTGGTTAGGGACAAATGGATGAAGCAAGTTGAGCGAAAGATACTAGTTAAGAGGGCTAAAGTGTAGAGTAGTCGAGGGCAGAAGGTCAGCAATCTGTCCCCATGTGGACAGGAGGCCAGTGAGCCTAAGAGGAACAGAGAAGAGATCAGGTGTCAGTCCCTAAGCAGAGAGGAGACAAGAAAGGAGGCCAGAGATCTGTCCTCAAATAGAAGACCCTGAAGGTTGCTGAGAAGGTCAGAAGGGTTGAGCTAGGAAATGTTTGTCATGGGTTTAAAAGGCCCAGTATCTTGACATAGTCAACATGGTGCTTGTTTTGTACAAAAGGTTTAAGCCATTAATTAGATTCAATAATTAGGTGTCCAGTCATGCCACAATAAATAACATGTTTATTTTTCCTTAAATTCCTTAACACTTTTCTGAAAATTATTTTTTCATTGATAAACTAAAATTATATATATTTATGGTATATGACATGATGTTCTAAAACACGTATACACTGTGGAATGCCTAAATCAAGCTAATTAGCATACATACTTCTACATACTCTTATTTATTTGGGGTGAGAACACTTAAAATCTACTGTTAGCAATTTTCAAGTACACAGTGCATTGTTATTAAGTGTAGTCATCGTGTTATACAAGAGAACGCTTGAACTTATTCCTCCCGTCTAACTGAAGTTTTGTATCCTTTTACTTCTTTTAATTTTTAATTTAGTCTTTTCTAGTTATTCAGATATACAGAACTACATTTATTTTTATGTCAGTTACTACAACGGTCAGTGCTAAATAAGGAAAAATACTGTTTATACTGACAAAGAGAATAACTTTGATGGAAAAGAAGCTTTTATAGAAAATAAAATTTTCTTAGTTATTTGACAGAATATGGATATTAATTTTAAAAACTGGAACGCATCCAAGGAGAATATATTATGGGTATAAAATACCAATATTTGGTTTTGCTTGTGTTCCAAACTCATTCTACCAAAGTACTAAGTCAATGTCCAACATTTAAATTCAAACCCAACTGCTTTTCGCCCAATGGTTCTGCTTCCTGAAATATACAAATGTTGATATTTTAGATTCCAATTAATGAAAAGCTTTCCTGCAGGCTCAAGAAGACAACATGTTTACATCACTTACTGGTTTTATACTGTGAGTAATGAGCCACACCATGAAGATTCTGGAACTCACTTGGACCCCGGTCACAAGCACAGAGGTCGGTACAATTCCTTAAAGAGAAAGACAAGTCAGCTATTGTCCTAAAGGCAATTTATAATGAAAATACAAAATGAAAGCAAAAACTCACCAATTAAACAGTGGACTATCTGTAAGCAAATAAAAAAGAATCACAAGTCAATAATATAAAACATCAATCCCTGTTAACATTGGTATTAAACAAATCCACGAGTGGTATGGCATCGGCAAAACAAGATTTGAGTTTGCTCAACAAAAACAGGTTCAAATAAGTATTACAACAATAGAAAAGCAGCCTGATGCAAAACTTACCTCAAGCAAGGCAAATGTCTGGAAAAATTTCAGTGTCTTCTGAATACTTTTATATAAACCTCTGTGTGTTCCTTTCTCCATATAAAAACGTACCATGGCAATGGCTAGAACCAACCACCTAGAGAAAATAAAAGTATTTTATAAAGTTCTGTCCAAATTAATACCACTGATCTACAGTCACAGAAGCATTATTCACAATAGCTAAACAGTGGAAGCAACCCACGTGTCCATCAATGGCTGAACAGATAAACAAAATGAAATATATACACACAATGGAATATTCAGCTTCGAAAACGAAAGAAATTCTGACACATGCTACAACACGGAAGAACCTTGAAGACGTTATGCTGAGTGAAATAAGCCAGGCACAAAAGGGCAAATACTATGTGATTCTATTTACTCGAGGTCCATAGAGTTATCAAACTCACAAAGACAGAAAGTAGAACGGTGGTTCCCAGGGGGCGGGGGAGAGGGGGTAACGAGGAGTTCGTGTTCAATGGGTGTAGAGTTTTGTTTTCTCAAGATGAAAACTTATGGGGAGGAAAGGAGGTGACGGTTGCAAAATAATGTGGATGTCCTTAGTGCTACTACTGAACTGTACACTTCAAAAAGGTTAAAGAGGGTGAATGTTATGTTTATCTCACCACGATTTAAAAACATGCCGCTGAACTTCCTGACAAGAAATGCTGCTATTTATATCATAAAATATATGTTCTATTATGCTCAGTTCATAATTCTATTTTTTAAAAAACCCACAGGAAAAAAATGACAAATGGTGTTTTCGTGTTGACTCTCCCAGGGGAGAAACAGAACATACACGAGACCAGCTGCATGCAAAGCGATGTCCATTATAGTTTTGGTTTCAGCAAATAAATTGACAGACTAGAGAAAACAGCTTTATGTACCAAAAATGAGATTATCATAAAGCATTTAATAATGATATAAAGGTATCTTGAGGGAAAAAGCTGTCAAAAGCTGTGTGTGTATTAATACATATTTAATACAAATACATAGTACATAACTATACATAAGGTATAAATAGAAATCTTTTATAAGAAGCATCAATTAATAACTAAGTAATTTTCATTAAATGAAAACAATTGTTATGCCTCAGAAGAGATACACAAAGATCAGACACGGGCCTGCTTTCAAAGAGGTTGTTTCTGAAAAAGAAAAAAATACACATACCCCACCTTCCACCTTCCATTTCTGTACTGGATATAGATTCTGTTCTGTGGATTAACGGTACTTAAGATATAAGCTACACTTATGGAAACCAGCCTTCTCCTAGTACTTCTCAATCTTCCTAGACTCACTGATGACTCTTTTTTTCAGTTTCCCTTGTAACTACAAAAGCGTGTTTAAGAAAGTTGCCTCCCCTGTAGCTTTTAAAAAGCTTTAATAACATAGCCAGGAAAATGAGGAGCTACCCCGATCCCTGAGATTAGTGGTCTCTAAAGTGTCTCATTAAATTGATTTGTAAAACATAAAATTATTTTACAGTTTTAACGTTTTAACTAAATAACATACATACAGTGGACAAATACCTTGAAAAGATTCCTGCAAAGATACTACTAATTTAACATGAGGAAAATGTGTGCTCAAGAGGACACTGAGAAAATGGCAGAATGACACTTCTCCTCAGCACATCACAAGGTAAAAGGACTTTATCAGACAGGACAAGAAGTCAGATAAATGTCTGAAACTGTCACAAAGACTTTTGAAATGCGGACATATTAATGATAACAATGATAATAATATGTCCAGGATGTTTTCTATGTTCTAGACTGTTCTAAATGCATTATAGGCTGAGCGTGATGTGGCTCACACCTGCAATCCCAGCACTTTGGGAGGCCGAGGCGCTGGGATCCCTTGAGGCCAGAAGTTCCAGACCAGCCTGGGCAACATAGCAAGACCCTGTCTTTACAAAAAATAAAAAATTAACCACACATTTATGGTGCATGACTATAGTCCCAGCTACACGGAAGGCTGAGGTGGGAGGATTGCTTGAGCCCAGGAGTTGGAGGCTGCAGTGAGCTATGATCACACACCCCATTGTACTCCAGCCTGGGTGACCCTGTCTCTAAATAAATAAATAAATGCATTACATGTCAACCTCAAACCCTCACAAGAACCCTATCAGGTAAGGGTCTACTGTTATCCTATTTCACTGCTGAGGAAATAGGCAGAGAAGGTCACACAGCCAGCCTGCTGGGACTGAAACCCACCACTGAGCTCAGAGCCTATGCTCTTTGGACCCCTCTGCTATACTGATCTGGCTCTAAGTATACATTGTACCCTGAGATATTAGCTAATAATAGCAATTCATATATATATTACAAATACATTTGTAAAGTTATATGGAGAGTCTATTACTCTTATAGATGAGACCATCGTGATCTGGAGATATTACGTTACTTACTCTAAGTCTCAGAGTTAAGTTCATTACCACGAGTCTGAAATAGAATCCCCGAGGCCTCTGAATCCCTAGTCCTGTCCTCTTTCCACCGCATCACAGCTTTTCTGTGGATATAATCCACGGATTCACCTCATGTGAAAGCCAACACTGAATTCAGTGCTGGGCTGATCCTACAGTGCTAATCTGGATAATGTATTAGGTACCTTCCTTTTAGGCTCAAAGTGTTATGATTTCATTATCCTCAATCCCAAATCCCCATACTTGAAGAACCGAAAAGTTTAATAAGATGTTTCCATTCACATTTTCCATACATTTGTCTTTGTTTGGGCAAATCCAAATAGGATGTCTACAAAAGATACGTTTTTAGAGGCACCTATTAACCAAGTAAGGAATGTATCAAAGGATTCATTTAGATGGAAAGTTTTCTACTTTTAATAATAGCATTGTATAAAAATCCATGCACTATAACATTATAACAAGTTCTGCTCTTGTTCCATAGGTGGCAGTATTGCACCAGTACAGTATCATGCTAATGCCACTCACTAAACTGTAGGAAATAAAAGAAACGAACAGAGTCAGAAGTTTGAAAGGATCATCAAACCATCTATTCTAACCTCTTATCTGTTTTTCCTTAAAGCCAAAGGGTAATCTAAACAAATCACAGCTTACGTCCTAAACCCACCATCACAAGGGGTGACAGTCAAAATTTCTCTAAGGGTCCTACGTTGAACTAACTTTGGACTTCCTTCATCCATTAATTTAGTAATTGCAATAAAACAAACAAAAAATATCCCAAAAGCAATTGGAATTTCTGCAATTAGAAATTCTTTTCTGGAATATTCTTTTGTTTTTTAAAATATGCCAGGGCTACTGATTATGTGAATCCAAACAAATACACTCAGTCCTTGATAAAATACTTCCTCAGGGAAAGACAAACAACAAAGAAACTTGTGTCCTGTATGTAGATTTCTTGCGTGTTTGCTTAACTCATGTATTCATTCATTTGTAGGATCAACATTTATTACTAAGCCAGGTGCAGAGCTAGATGCTGGGGAATTAGAGATAAATAAGACATAGTTTTTGCCTCGGAAAGCTCTCAAGTTAGTAAGTGGAAACAACAGAACAGTGCAACGTAAGAGTTACATACCATAACTTACTGAACACAGGGGCTACATTCTCATGCCGCTATGGCTACAACCACCCTGAAAAACCTTATCAAAAGATATATTTCTCCTGAAATATCTTGGAGACCACCTGTTCCCTGAAGAACTTGGTTATCCATACTATACACTTCCTTTTTTAAAATTTCAACACTGTTTTTTAAGTTTTTATTTCAAGCAATTGCAAACATACACAAAAGTATAGAGAATGGTATTATGAACCCCACCTGCCCACTACCTAGCTTATTAACACTTTATGAACAATCTTGTTTCATCTAGAACTTTATTCCTTCTCCTCTCCTTATTATTTTGAATCAAATCTCAGACATTCTATAAAATGATTCATAAATGTTTCCTTATGTATCCATAAAAGGATTATTTTGAATAAACATAATTATAATACTACTACGCCATGTAATAAAATATAACAACTTCTTACTATCACAAAAGCCGGGATTTCCCCAAATTTCCCCAATTGTCTCATAATTTTTTAAAAGCATGATTGAAATAAGATTCACATGCTGTAATTAGTTGGTATGTCTTTTACGACTCTTTGAATCTACAGTTTCCTCCTCCATCCTTCCTTCCCTCTCTGGCTTTTGCAATTTGTCTGTTGAAGACACCGAGTGGTCTGTCCTGCAGTAACCCTCAGTATGCATTTTGCTATTAGATACACACATGTCATTTTTACTGCATTCCGTTCTTTGAGTCTCCTGTAAATTGGTAGTTAATTCTAGGGGCTTGATCAGATTCTTGTCTGATTTTCATAGGTTGTGGTGGATACTTCTATAAGGAGCACGTAATTTCTGGCTGTCCCTCTCTTTTATGATACTAACAGTTACTGATGATCACTGCCTACATCTCTTATTTCAATTATTATTGAAAAATGATGACATTCTAATTTGTCATTTCTTCTTTATACCTCCTTTAACCATTTGGAGGCTTGTATGAAAGATGGTCTTCAATTTTCATGTATTGTTCATTGACACCTCTAAATTACTTTTCCTAGACTAAATTTATACTTTTGTTTAGCAGCCAATATATGAGAGTCTCAACTGATTGCACCTAGGCACTCATGCCAATGAAGACTCAACCTGAAAAGTTCATAAAAGAAAAAAGCCTTTGAAGCTGAACTTCATTAGAATTAGGACCATCTGCTCTTTGAGGCACACTGTTAAGAGAATGAAAAGCCAAGCCACCACTGGGACAACATATTTGCAAACCACATATCTGGTAAATGACTTGCATCCAGACTGTATAAAGACTCTGAAAACTAAGTAATAGGAAGCCATCCCATTAAAGAAAACAAAATGGGCAAAAGATTTCAACAGACGCTATACCCAAGAAGATATACAATTGGCAAGTAAGCACATGAAAAGATACTCCGTCTCAGTCACTAGGGAAATGAAAATCAAAATCATAATGAAATAATACAATATACTTATTGGGATGTCTAAAATTACAATGAACGACCATACCAAGTGTTGCCAAGGATGTACAGCAACTGGAAGTCTTATACATTTGCCACTGGGAAGGTAAAATGGTACAACCACTTTGGAAAACAGGCAGTTCCTTAAGAAATTAACACATGACTGCCATCTACCCAGCCCTACCACTCTTAGGTATTTATCCAAGAAAAACAATAGCATATGTCTATTAATGTTGATAGCTTTATTTGTAATAGCCCCAAACTGAAAAGAACCCAAACATCCATCAACAGATAAACGAGTTAACAACTTGTGGTAGATCCATGCAATGGATTTGTCCTCATCAACAAAATATACCCTACCCAGCAATAAAAGATATGGCTCCTAATTAACATTTTGGGAAATGAACCTTGGGGTGTTTTGCTCTATTAAGTTCTAATAAGTATACTGTAAAAATATCTTAACTAGTTTCTCTTTCTGCAAGAAGTGCAATTTTAAATTAACCACTAGGGATAGAAATTAACACTTTGAAAAGTCTATTATGCATCAGGCACCCTGCTGAGAAATTCATATCCATTATCCTTTTATTCCTTGTGATAATCTAGCAGAGTATTGTCTTGTTCCAATTTTACTGAGGAGAAAACTAAGGGTCAGAGAGGTTAAGTAACTTGTCTGAGGTCACCCAGCTACAAAGAAGTGAGACACAACCTTTAACCAACACCTTCCTGTTCTGTTTGCAAATTAAAATCCAAACATGTCAGCAAATCATGTAAGGCCCTATGCAATGGCTCGAGCTACCTGTCCGTCTTCATTTCCCACCTCAGGCCCTTCAGGCTCACATGCTATTGCCTCAACAGATGTCTAGCAACTTCACATCTCTGTATCTTAAGTCATCCTGTTTCCTTATCCGTGCCTAGTGAGTCCTGCTCATCCTTCAGAGCTCAGTTTAAATGCTATGATCTCCCGCACAAGGCTTTCTCTGATTCTCCCAACCCGTCTGTCCTCTGACACCCCTGCTGAGCACTTACCTCATTCTTTTATTGCAATTGTTATTTATGTCTTATATAAATATTAAAAAAAAACAAAGGCCTCAAATATTTACCTTACGTCCCTCACTTGATGCAGGACAATGCATTCATACGGGCTCAAAAGTATTTGTTGAAAAGCACACACAAAGCGTGAAAGAGAGAGAAAGAGAGAAAAAGAGAGAAATGCTCACTTTCCAGTCATGAGCAAGTGCCACAAGAATCCTTACATCCTTTAAAGGTGTAAATTCTACTCCCGGGAATTTATCCTAAGCCACTAATTCAACAGAAACAAATGAAAACAAAAAGTCATTAGGGACATGATTTAATCATGATTATACATTAACTCTATATACTGTTATATAACTGTAAAAGAGTATAATTATGAAAACTATATATAGATACGTGATAGAATATTAAGTAAAACAGGAGAACATACAATAGAGCAGACAGACTATCAAGTAAAAACAGAATACATAATAGAGCAGATAGCGTAACAACAATGCTTCAAAATGTGTATTCACTCATTCATTCATTGAATAAATATTTATTGAGTGCTCCAAGGAGTTTACACTCTAATGGGAGCAACAGACAATAAGCGATTACAAATTCGTAAAATACACTGTACAATTGCGTGGCCAGTTAACAGGATGGAGAAAAATAAGGCAAGCAAGGGAGGCAAGGAGTGTTAGGATGTGGGTCACTATGTGAATGAAGATGGCCAGGTAAAGCCTCCCTGAGAGTGGTGTGTTCAGTAAAAACTTGAAAGAGGTTAGATACTCATATGAAAGATAATAAGAAAAGATGAAACGTTATGCTAGTCTTATAGATTTAGACAGGTTCTTTTTACACTTATGTAGAAATGTACATTTCTTAAATACTATTTTATTGTTTTGGAATTTTTTTTTGAGATGGGGTCTTGCTCTATTGCCCAAGCTGGTCTTGAACTCCTGGGCTCAAGCAATCCTCGTGCCTCGGCCTCCCGAGAAGCTGGGACTACAGGTGCAAGACACCACACCCAGTTTGTTTCAAAATTACAAAAAATTAATAAACATGCCAAAAGTTCTGCTAAAAAAAAGAAATAAACAAAGCAAGTTAAATGAACAAGAAGAACCAAAAGAACCTCAACTAATCCTCCGCTATCCACGCTGTTAAATGTATATGTTTTTGTCCCAATTTCAACACTACAACTTCTCCAACCTTATGCACCGCTATTTCCAACACCATCCTCCAATTCATTTAAGAGAATATACCAGGCTTACACCTCATGCCTATTTCTAGAATTTATCTCACTTGAAATTCATACCCTCTGTGCATGCAAATCCTATTCCTTCTTCAAATCTCAATGCCTCTACCTAGAAAGCCTCCCAAGAGTTAGTGACATGGACGATTCCATTTCAGTCACCACTGCCTTATGAAAACAACAAGGGACCTTCTCCATGCAGGCAGAGAAGATGACGAGTTTAGAATGAGCCCTGGTTTGCGGGGAAGGGTGGGAAGGACAGGCACGAAGGGCAAGAACACAACGGAGGAGAAAGCATTTAATTCTGCTCCAGGTGAAGCAGGATACCTAGAAACTTTCAAAGAGGTTGATTTGGTTAGAAATTACAGGAAGAACAAGGAGAACATTATACAAGGAGTGATCAACCTGAGCAAAGATGGGAGAGTGCTGTGAAAATGCACGGTGCTTTGAGGGAGCAGTGAGTCAGAGGAGATCTCAAATGCAAGGAAAGAGAAAAGGGGAACCGGAGAGTACATTGCAAAAGGCCCTGGAAGACAGACGGTCTAAATCCCTTAGATTAGGGTGGTGGTGACAGGGACTCGCTGAAGGCTTTAAACTGAAGTTACGCACTGATTTTCATTTTCGAAATGTAACTTGGCCTTCAAAATGGAGAGTGAACGGGAAAGGGACAGCCACCCAGTTAACACATGGCAGGTGTTGCAGAAAGGCTTGCCAACCTGCGTGGGGCTATCAGAGAGGAGAGAGAATCCCTTCAGCCCCTATGGCAGCACGTGCTGGGTACTGAACCATTTTCCTGTTGTTCCAAATATATTAGTTTTCTCTCCTTTCAAAATTATAATCTAGGAAAGAAGAATGATGAAGCAGCGTCGGAGCCAGATAATCTAGGTTGAGACCCACGTCTGACACTTGCTGGCTGAGATCTCAGGCCAGAGACTGAACCTCTTTGTGCCTCAGTTTCGTAATCTATATCACGTACCCCTCCCAGGATTGTAGAGGACTAAAAATGAGATAATACATCTAAAATAACCAGCACAGCCCCTGGCACATAGTAGATCCTCAATAAATGTATTTTTATGAACTGTATTTGGTATTCTGTATCACACCCTAAGCACGTAATAGACACTCAATACCTTACTCAAGGATTTATTAAATCTCGTCAATCACATTTTCCTATAAGCCCTGAAGGAAGCTTAAAATACCAGTAATCTTTTCTCCATAGTTACATCCCTGTGATCGTGGGAAAATAACTTTTAAAAGGCAACAAAATTTAGAGATGGAAAAGCATTTTCCCAAAAGGTTTTGAACAGCAGTTGACACAGAAGTCACTCTGACAGCTCTTCGAAGAGGGATAATCATTGTGTAACCTTAACTTGTAAGTCATACTCAAAGCCAGAAATAAAAGGACAGGGTATCAGCAGTGGAGCATGAGACCATGAAGATGCTGGGCACGAGGGCCATGCTCAGATAAGATGGTGTTTAAAAAAAAAATCATCCCAAGTAAGAAGCTCTAGGACGCATTTAGCTTTTGTACAAGAAAAGTTTGCGATGATGAAATTAGCAGTAAAGAAACTGCCCACCGATCGCAGCACAAGGACACACGGACAGCTCCAGGTGGCCGGACTCAGGCGCTTCTTCAACAGCGGCAGGAGGCAGCCGCCTCCCCCGCGGGTCGGCCCCACATTCCTGCCCGGGTCTATACTTAACCTCGGGCCCGCGCCCCGCGGTCGCCACGCCGTGCACCGTATTAGGCAATGCCCGGCGAGCAGGCCCGGCCCCCCCGCCCCGCTCCATTCAAGCCGGCGCCCGCCGCGCCCCTCCCCCACAGCTGCCCCGCGCCCACCCGGCGACCCGGCCCGCTCGCCCCGCGCGCCACCCGGTCCCCAAGCCCGGCGCGGAGGGACCTCGGGGAGCGCGTACCCCGCGGTCATGGCGATGTTGTAGAAGGTGAGCCAGGCGGTGGCCAGGAAGCCGAGGCGCCTCCTCTTGCGGGTGGCCTCCCTCTCGTCGCTGGCCTCCGAGGCGCCACCGTTGGCACCGTCCTCCTCGCTGGACGCCATGGTGGCCGCGCAGCCGGGGGACGTGGACGACAGGGGCAGGAGATCGGAAGGGGACCCGGCCGAGCGCGCAGCCCCAGCGCCGCCAGCCGCCGCTGCTGCCTCCGTCAGGCACCCCATGTGCCACGCGCAGGGGGCTCAGCGCCACCAACCCGGCCGCCCGCGAGGGGGAGGAGCGGACGCCCCCGTCCCGGGCCCGGCCCCGCCCCGACCCCGCCCGCCCCTGGGGGCCCGTCCGCGGAGCCCCGGCCCTGGGGCTCCCGGCCCCGCCAGCCCCCGGGTACGACTTCCAGGCGGCGCTGTGGTTTCCGCTGCCGTGGAACATCCATCCGCTTCGCTGGCCCGGGAAACCTCTTCCTGGAGAGACGCCCCAGGCGTGTCGCGTCCTGGCGACTGCTGCTCGCTGGTGCGTTTGGTCGGGACAGGCGGGGCGCACCTGGCCTTGGCGGGGCCCTGCCGCTTCCCCACGCGCAGACAGGCAGCGAGATCTTCCCCCGGACACGCGTTCACCCACTCGCCCTCTTTTCACTTTACTGGCCAGTCGGCAGGTAGAGTGTGAATACAGTGAGACTGTCCCGCGTTCGTGGGTTCCACCGGAGCCAGGGTCCTAAGGTCATTGATTTCAATTGAGCGCAGAACGCTGGATGTCGTGGGGAAGGTGGAGAAAACGGCACACGACAAGACATGAAAGAAGAAAGTTAGTGCAGACATAGGCAGCCTAGCCACTGGGCCAGGTGACATAGTAGCATCCTACTGTTCTCCACTCCCTCTAACTCTTTCCTTTTCTCCTCCTTTCAATACCCGTCCTTTCAATACCCGTCCTTCCTCCTATCGGCTCTTTCCTCTGTCCCCTTAAAGCAGTTAAGGAGGCAGCTCTGGAGTCAGAGTGCTGAAATTCAACGCCCAAACTCCTGACTCCACCCTTTTTATTAGCTGTCTGAACTTGGGCAGCTTAACCGCTCTATGCCTCAGTTTCCTCAGTGGCGATAATAATAATAAAAAAAGGGTCATTGTAAAATTTAAGTGACGTCATGTACAGACCAGGTTGGTCTCCCCAAATGAGCGTGTTACCGCTATTACAGAGACTCTGATGTCCCTTAATCTGGTGCAGGCCAGCGGAAGGGATCTGCTTGTTAGGTGGCTCTCTGGGCACTCGAGCCTGGCCGAGGGCAGGGGAGGACCGCCAGACGACCACTTAGAAGCCAGCCTGGGAGCTCCTCAGGGTACCGAGTCAACCCCATGCGTGCAAGGTAGAGGATCAGAGAGCGCACCGCTTGGGAGAAAGGAGGACCTTGTCTATGCCGGTCCCAGCTCTGGGCACTTCTCCGAGGTAGCATTACCTGCTTGCTCTGGGAAACTTAAAAAACTTCAAGAAAAACATTCCAATAGGAAAAGGGGTACGGGGCAGGAGGAGTCCGAGGCACGCCTGGAGAAGAAATAATGGCCCCAAATGGTTCAAATTTGAGGAAAACATGGACCCGGATGAAAAGGCATTTAAATTGGAAAGGAAAAATGGGCTCCACCTCCATCCAGGATAATACAATAGGTGGTTTATCATTTTTTATGACTGAGTAGTACTCCATGATGTATATATACCACATTTTATTAATCCACTATGTATTGATGAGCACTTGGGTTGTTTCCACATCTTTGTGATTGTGAATGGTGCTGCTATAAACATTCGCGTGCAGATGTCTTTTTTTAATAGAATGTTTTTTTTTCTTTGAGTAAATACCCAATAGTGGGATTGCTGCATCAAATGGTAGTTCTAGTTTTAGTTCTTTGAGGTATCTCCATACGACTTTCCACAGAGGTTACACTAGTTTGCAGTCCCACCAGCAGTGTATTAGTGTTCCTATCTCTCTGCATCCACACCAACGTTTGTTGTTTTGGGACTTTTTGATAAAAGTCATTCTCATTGGAGATAAGTGATATCTCATTGTGGTTTTGATTCCCATTTCCCTGATGATTAGAGATGTTGAGCATTTTTTCATATGTTTCTTGACCATTAGTCTATTTTCTTTTGAAATGTTTCTGTTCATGTCCTTTGCCCACTTTTTAATGGGGTTGTTTGATTTTTTCCCTTGCTTATTTTCCTGAGTTCTATATAGATTCTAGTTATCAGCCCTTTATCAGATGTATAGCATGCAAATATTTTCTCCCATTCTGTAGGTTGTCTATTCACTCTAGTGACAGTTTCTTTTGGCTGTGCAGAAGCTTTTGAATTTGATCAGGTCCCACTTATTTATTTTTGTTGTTGCTGTGATTGCTTTGGAGGTCTTCT